>QANZ01054526.1:68529-112709 GCA_003254925.1 Chamaecrista fasciculata | reverse complement strand
TTTTTTTTTTTTTTTCCATATTTCCTTTTTGTGTCAAAAGCTGGATAGGTTAGGTTTGGTGGGGTTGATCATTCTTGTGGCATGTATAGTTGATGCCTTAATTTCTTAATTCTTATTGAGTTCCCACTTGTCAAGTCACACAAGTGTAGTTAATCAGAACATAACAAATTTTGTTCTCTTATTTTTTTGCTTTGGCTTAATTATAAGCTTTATCTTATCTTGAAGTGATTATGCTATAGATGTTGAGTTTCTCTCCTCAGTCAAATTAATTTTCTTTTTAAATTCTTGTTGGTTCCTGAAGTGTTGATGCTCTGAATTATCTGTTTTATGTTATTAAGACCATCCACTTTGCAATGCTAATTTACAAAATGAGGACAAGCTTTGAACTGTAGTTGCTAATTATTAAGATGATCTTCCTCTTGTATATCTCATTGTTTAACTAAATACTGAAACTGTACATTTAATGGAATTTGAGTGGAGCCAAGTATCAACAACATATCTGAAAGTAAGGCTGGTATAATTACCAACATATTAAGGATTAAGAAAAACACAAACTCTAGGGTGAAGAAATAATAAATGAAAAATAATAGAAATACATCATAATAAAATATAATAAACTGTGAACCTGCAAATCTGCAATACCGTATTTAGACAAGGCGAGCAATTTTCACTTTAAAATTAAAGAGCATCAAATATCAAAGGCTAAAGTCCAATTTTGGTCCTCCAGTTATGCTCAGTGTTCTAAATTGGTCCCTCAGTTATTTTTCGTTCCATATTGGTCCCCTAGCTATGCAAAACTTGGCAAAGTTGGTCCCTCAACGTTTTTCATCCAAAATTTCTGTTAAAAAGAAAGAAAAAATTAACTTAATATCCCAAAAGTTTTATTATTTTGCATTAAAGTCCTTTTTCCTTTAATAATAAGATCAATAAGAAAAAGAAAGAAATTGGGGGTTTTAATAGATTTTCCCCCAAAATCAAAAGAAAAAGTGCAGAAAGAAGAAAAACAACGTCGTCCACAGCACCGCAACCCTAACATTCCTCCGATTTGCAACCTCCGTCGGCCACGGTAGTTGTACGTCGCCGATAACAACAACAACTCCGGCCGCGTCTTCTTCCCCAAACCCTTCAAACTCTGGGACGACGACGGCGATAACAACAAGCTCACTTCCTTCAACACTTCCTTCCTCGTTAACGTCTTCAGAATCAACAACGCCACTCCCGGCGAAGGCATCGCCTTCGTCATCGCTCCCTCTCTTGACATTCCGGCGAACAGCTTCGGCCAATTCCTCGGCCTCACGAACTCCTCCGCCGACGGCAACCCCGAAAATCACTTCGTCGCCGTCGAGCTCGACACCGTCAAGCAGGACTTCGACCCCGACGATAACCACATCGGACTCGACATTAACAGTGTACGGTCTAAGGTGAATGTCTCCCTTTCGCAATTTGGGTTTGAAATCGCTCTGAACGGCACTGTGTATTATGCTCTCTGGGTGGCATACGACGGTGCACGCAAGGTGCTCAACGTATTTATGGCTTCTCAGGCAGACAAAAACGCACCCATTGTAGCGAAACCAACGAAGCTTGTGATGAGATCAGATCTTGATCTCAAAACAATTGTGAAACAGAGTTTAATGGATCCCAAGCTCTGATAATCGCGATTTTCATATCGAGCCGCCGGCGACGGCCATAATCGGCGACGTAGAGCTGCGGTGGCCGACGAAGGTGGAAAATCGGAGGAATGTTAGGGTTGAGGTGCTATGGACGGCGTTGATTTTCTTCCTTCTTGCACTTTTTCTTTTGATTTTGGGGGAAAATCTATTAAAACCCCTCATTTCTTTCTTTTTCTTATGTTTTGATCTTATTATTAAAGGGAAAAGACTTTAATGCAAAATAATAAAAATTTTGGGATATTAAGTTAATTTTTTCTTTCTTTTTAACAGAAATTTTGGATGGAAAACGTCGAGGGACCAACTTTGCCAAGTTTTGCATAACTGGGAGACTAATATAGAACGAAAAATAACTTGGGGACCAATTTGGAACACTGAGCATAACTGGGGGACCAAAATAGGACTTTGGCCAATATCAATATCAAATCAAATATATAATACATAATGGAGTTTGTTTGTTAAAATTATTTAACAGCCATTGTTTTAAATTTTTACAATTTTTACAATTTGAATATAGCTTGTTGTCCTATTTTAATCCGAAACATTGATCTCTTATTAATTATACATTTTAATTTCAAGTTTAATCAATCAATATAGTTATAATTATAATTAGCTTCAACAGGGTATACATTAAATACAATTAACTAATATAAGTCTATTTACTTTTGAAATAAGAAACAATGAATCAATAAGTATGATTTTCTAATATAAATGCAATAGATTTTTTGATTAATTTTGATTAATTTTAAAAAAATAAAAAACAAATAATAAGCTTATAAAATTCTCTAATAATCAATATTATCAAAGAAACACAGAATGAAAAAATAAATGACATGCAAGAGCTACATATATAATTATCTAGTTAAAAATGAAAGTAATAAAATTTTTCATAAAGGATCACTTGATGACATTTTAAAGAGACAGATTTAATGACTATGTATATACTATATATTTATATATACAGATCATATTCGCTACCCAATGAAAATTAATGAGAGACATATAAGTATGATAGTTGTCAATTATTTGATTAAATTATTTTTTATTCATTAAATCTATTTAAAAATTATTATTGCAAAATAAAGTTTGCCCCATCATCACTGCATGTTTTTGTAGACAGACAGAGGTTGTACATGCTGCATATTGTAACTGTATATTCTCGTGTCCGAAAATTCTTCCATCAAGCTGTTTTATGTGAGTTATTTCTTTACAAAACATGAAAGTTTGGAGTCATCATTTTCATTTCAAAGGCTAAAGATAAATAGAGAAATTCTATTATTTTTTTAATTGTACAATTAGCTATCAAGAGTAGTAATCATGTCCTTTTTTTCCCCCTATGAGCCTTGTATATATATATATGTTGGAAATTCTTCGAAACTTTATTGATCAAATGATGTAAACTAATCATGCACAATATCAATTCCTGATTTTTAAATGACTTGGATATGTGTTTAGATTAGATCCAATAATTCTTTTCCAATAATCTCTATATATATATATATAATAATTGAAGTAGACAAGAGAGAGTACTTATAGGAGATTGAATATATAATTATTGCATGGCGACAATAGTGATATATCATATATTGGTGTGATGACAATATTATTACAAGGGCAGAAGAATGAAGAAGTAGCTAGTCAAAATAATGAGGCGTCCTCAACAACTGTTGTAAATGATTTTGTCATATCAAGCTGTATGTACAATCATGCATGCATGGTTGGTCCCCTTCTTATTAGGTTTTGGATAGCTTTAGTAACATTATTACTCTTTCCATGATATATACCAAATCTCTATATATATAGATGGATAAAAATACAAGACTATAACTGAAAAAGTGATAAGATGATACATTATTGCATGTCATCAGATCAGCATATATATTTCACTGAAGAACATATATGGGGTCAAGAAAAATTCATATCTTTTAAAATGGGCACATGAAAGGGGTGAAGGTGAAGTTCTTGAAATTCAAAGAGAGAGAGAGTGAAATAAAGGGGAGTGAATCATCTACATTGTAAATGCACTATAATTTAATATAAAGAGATAAAGAGAAAGTTAGAGAGAGAAGACGTAAGTGAAACCTATGTTTCTCTCTCTCACTCTTCTTTTATCTCTCTAAACTACAATACATTTATAATGTAGGGGATCCAAATTCAAAATAAAGGTGTGATCTAATAAATGTTGGGGAAATAGTATAAAAATCATGGTTGTAAAAACTGGACAGGGTTGAACCGTGAACAGACAAGTAGTCTGGTCTGAGTTGCTTACAAAACCGCCTGAATTAAGAACCAAACAAACTGGAAAAACCGTCGTGAACCTGACGGTTTTAGGGTTGAACCGGTTCAGGTTTTTTTTGTTCTTTTTTTTTCTTTAATACTTTTTTAGATTAAAATGATGTTATTTTAAAGGATTTTTTTTTCTTTTCAAGTTTAGACTTAAAATAATAAGCTACTTAGTAGTTTTCACTACAACATTATTTGATCTTTTATCCTCTTAGTTCTCACTTTCTTACTCAATCAAGCTTAAATTTAAAAATTTATTATATATTTTTAGTATTTATTAGTATATTTTTATTATATTAAATTAAATATATTATTTTTAATTTTTATAATTATTAACGGTCTGATTCCGGTTGAACCCTAGTTGAACCATTGAACCTTGAATCGTTGCTTCAACCAGTTCAATGGCCGATCCAGTTTTAGAAACATTGATAAAAATTATAAGATACAATATGATAAGTTTGTGTCGCGTCATAAGAACACTGTCAAAGAGACATTTTGCAACTTCTCAAAAATTTAGGAAACGGCAAAAGATAAGAATTCAGTGAGTTGAACGATACAAGTTAGTCTAAGTTTCTTACATTTTGATCAAGATAGCCAATACAAAATACATTAGACATTAGAGCTAATAAAGATAATTTTTAATCACACATTAAATTGAATTTATACTTATAAACACATTTTAAAACTCATCAACCACTATTATTTTCTTATCAATAAACCTTCAAGAATTTAATCGATCACAATAAAATGACACTTTAAAATAGAAAATAATGATTAAAAAAATAATAATTATATATATAAAAGGTATTGTTGCTTCTTCCGATCTCACCGATGTGAGAATTTATTTGACACACTAAAATATTAGTAAAATTTATCTTTTCTATCTTGTATGTATTTCTCTATTATTAGTATAATTTGTAAAATATTTCAAAAGATTTAAACTCAATCTATATATATACAAAGAATTTCTTGTGAAAGCAAAGCAAAGACTTAACCTTTTTTTTTTGTGTGTGTCCATATATATATATATATATATATGTGAAAGCAATTAGAAGATAAGGTTGTACGTGTGTATATTATCTATTATATATATGAACTTCATATATATATATATTTATATATATATATATACCTGCGATATGATTTTTTGTATACACACGAGAGGTTGGAAAGGTAAGTGAATAATAGTGGGGACAAGGCATTAATATATGATAAAGAAAGCATACCAAACAGAGTCTACTCATATATCTTTCCCTTCAATCATTTCTCAAAACCTCCACTTTTGAAGTTTTCTTATTCTTTATATTTATATATATATATACATGCACGTACGGCTTGGTTGGATTTGGACCCCATTTATATATGGGTTTAAGAGATGGAAACAACGAATGATTTGATTGTCAAGGTTAGATAACATTAAGAATGATTTGGTTGATTATAGTTCGAGTACATTGACTCTAGTATTATTATATATACATATATTTATATTTATTATATCTTGCCCATACAATTGGGTGGTGCTCAAATCCAATGATTGAATAGAGTGAGAGATAAACCAAAATGGGATTTCCTTTAGCTAATCGATAATGTCCAAGAATAGATTGATTTGATGATAATTAGAGAGGTGCATACTTTATTCAACCCAAGAAAAGTTGATTTGCTTTAGATTCCATATCAAATGATGTTCGTTTATTGACCTTATTTTGTGTGCATAACTAACAATTATAATTAATTATAGGTCAAAAGGTCATTTTAGTCCTAAATGTATGCCCTAATATTCATTTTGGTCCATTATGTTTCAAAATATTCAAGTTGGTCCTAAATTTTGACAAAATGATTCATGTTGTTCTAAATATTGATAAAATGTTTCATTTTGATCCCAAACTATTGAATTTGGTCATATTTATCTTGTTTCTCATTTCAAGTTCAAAGTACTTGTTAAGAAGAACTCGTAGTTCTGAATTCGTCGCATTCAAATTTGAAACGAGAGAGATATGATCAACTTTGCTTATTTGACCATAAAACGAACGATCTAACTTTAGGACCAATTTGACCTCATTTGTTGATGACCCTAACTAAATAGAAAAAGTATTATTCGAGAACAATACGTAGCTCTAAATTCGTCACGTTTAAACTTGAAACAAACCATATTCAATAGTTTGGGACCAAAATGAAACATTTTGTAAATATTTAGGACCAATTTGAATATTTTAAAACATAATTGACCAAAATAAATATTAAGGCATACATTTAATTAGGACAATATGACCCTTTAACCTTAAGTAT
This sequence comes from Chamaecrista fasciculata, assembly GCA_003254925.1. Classification (NCBI taxonomy): domain Eukaryota; kingdom Viridiplantae; phylum Streptophyta; class Magnoliopsida; order Fabales; family Fabaceae; genus Chamaecrista; species Chamaecrista fasciculata. The sequence goes on along the minus strand of QANZ01054526.1, from coordinate 106,473 downwards.
AACAACAGCTTTTGTAAATCTAATATTCATGCGCGGGCGCACACACATATAAGGGATGCAATATGAGAAGCTTGAGATTTTAAAAAGGCCAAAATATATTTTTGGTCCCATAACTTAAACTTAGGTCTTAATTTGGTCTCATATTACATTTTTTGTCTCATATATTTGGGTCAGGTTGCAACGTTAGCCCATATCTTTTGGTCATATTGCAAAATTATAGGTCTCATAAGGCGAAGGGTTTCACATTGTAGGACTAGTAATGGTGGAACTTTTTGCAAATATAGGACTATATGAGACCAATTTTATACATAATCAGAAGATATAAGATCAAAAGTACAAAAAAAAAAAATTACGAGACCAAATTGAGACTTGCGCAAAATAATATGGAACCATTAGTGCACTTTAGTCTTTTAAAAATATTCTCAAAGTGATTTTCTTTTAAATTAAGTATTACTATACAAACCTTGGATCAGTGTAGTCAAGATCTAGATTTAGATTGTAAGATCTTATGATCTTGTAAGGCAAGATCTAGTTGAATCGGGTGCATGATCGTTTTTTAGCAAGATCGTGGTAGGATCGCTATTTTGCTCGTAAGATCGTACGATTTCACCAATCCTGTATTTTTTTTTGAATTTTTTTTAAAAAAAGGTCCAAAATGTTGCTTTTGAGGACTTTTTTTTTCGAGGGTCCAAAATGCTCCATTTTAAATACCCAAAAGTTAAAAACTCTAAATTTACTGTTCGAATATTGAGCTTAACTTGTCAAGTATTGAGCTTAACTTGTAATTCTTTAGGATATGAACATAATTGGAGTACTTTTGAGAGGGTAAGAAACTTTAAACATGACTTTTTTTTTACAAATTTTATTATTTTATTCTCTTTATATAGTTAAGTTAATTATTTATAACCATTTATTATTTAGGTTCACACGAAGAGAATGAATCGTATGATTAAAAAAAATATGAATGAGTTGGTCTATGTTATATTTAATAGAAAATTGAAAGGGAAAAGAATAAGGGAGCTTAACAACATAGAAGGTTTTTCTTCTGATGATGAATGAATCACTGAGAATAATGAAAAAAAGAGATGAAGACATACATGAAGTAGAAGACGAAGCCTTTGAAATTCAAGAAATAGAAAATGTTGAACCTTGTGGTATTGTTGATGATTTGGAGATTCTAGTGGAGAAATAGAAATGGGAGACATTGATGATGATGATTTTGATGTGTAATATATGCTTGGATGAACTTTTTGATAATGATGTTCTAAATTTGTAATATTACTCGGGGTTGTTGCCTTGTTTTTATTAGTTTTTTACTAACTTATGATAAACTTTTTAGAGATCTTGATAATTAGCTAATTACATGTTGAGACTATAAAGTGATGATGTTGGATAAGGATCTTGAGACATGTTATAAGATGAATTTATAACTTATGAACATTTATATATATATATATATATTCATAGATAAATATTAATAATTTTTTATAATTTATATAATATTTTTTTAAAGAAATTCATAGGATCTTACGATCTTCGATCTGATCTTACAATTCGATCTATTTTATACCTCTTCCGATCTTAAGTAAGATCTCGATCTTAACTACCCTATCTTGGATAACTGTTTGTTAAATCCAATGATTCGAACTCCTAGGACAATATCTTTATAAAAATGGATCTATAGATATAGTGAGTATGAATTGAAATAATTTCAATAATACTATTAACTAGACAAAGAAATAAAAGATTGTAGCTACCATATAATTTTTGGTGAAAGAGAGAGAGATAGAGACAAGTAAAATGGTTTGTGTATTTTTATTTCATTTTATTTTTATTTTTTGGCCATTGTTAGGTAAGTTGTTAACATCAAATATCCAATAAATTTGCTCAAAAAAGCAGAGCAACCACAAGTTGTATGTGCAACGTTGCTTTCTAGATTTACCATGAGAGGTTGATAGCTTTTCATGTACTTTTTTGGCTTTTAGAATTTTCTTAATTCAGAAATCTATTGATCTCTTCTTTATTGAAAAGTACAGATCTTATATTAGAGTAGTAGGCTCAGAAATTCAAAGGTTTTGGCTTTAAATTTCTCGATCATACTTTTCCACTTTTAAAGGAAAACCACCTTTTTTTCAAAAAAAGAAAAAAGAAAAAGAAATTAATTAGCAATAATTGCCTTTTGCTCTAATTAAGAATGATTTTTGTGGGTGAAATGTAAAGCCAAGCTAGTTGATTTTTTTGTTTGAGTAAATCTATTATCTATTATATGTTTAATTCTGAAGTAAAATGAGGTTATTTTCATCATATTGTTGCCCATGTGTGTATTTTGACCTCCCCTTAATTTTCGGAATTTATTTTCCACCTATTATCATTTTTTAATAAACGCTTATTAATTAATTTTCCCACATATTTTTTCTCAATTTGGATATCAATATGACTCCCCTTCATTTTCAGAAATATTTTCCACCAATTACCATTTATTAATATATTGTTATATACATTGCAAATGCTAATTAAAAAAAAATTGCCCATAACTTTCGGCTGAATTTGGATTGCAATATATTTTCCTTCATTTTCGGATATATATTCCAAATTCTATTTAATAATGCTATTTAATTCAATATTCTAACTATATCATAATATTTGTGAGGGATACTATTTAATCCAAATTGGAATACTCATGCTTCATAGAATCCAAATGATGCCTGGTTGTGTAATCGAATTTGAGAATCTAATTATTTTTTTTTCTTTGATAATTTCAGATTGAGAGGCTCTTACTAATCCATATCATATAAATATATAATTCAATTTTTAATATTAAAATATTCAATTTCATAATTTTATGCTTTATTTCAATTTTTAATTGGAAAACTCGGTTTAAGAAATAATCATGGGTTAGTGGTTGTTTAGTAAATAATATGTGATAATGATAGGCGGATATTTAAATAATCATAGTTGGGATATTTATATTTCAAATAGGTTTGGATATTGAATGATTTGAATGTATGCGGGATTTTAATAAAATTTTCATCCATTTGAAATCTTTCTTTGGCCGATTTTCTGTCTATAGGAATGGTAATTAATAAAATATTATTTAATTCAACAAATATTGTCTCAATTATTATAGGAAACCATATTTCCCTACATCTTTGGATAATAAATCACAAATGTTAATTAATAAAATGATTCGTGTAAATTTTAAATTCCAAATGTATTTCCATTCGTTGGATGTGATATTCCCCATCTTAAATTTGCTGAATATAGAAATAAAGATATATACTAGGATTTATTCAAATTTCCGATAGCTAGAATTTGAATTTCTTTAAACTTCTGAAGATTCCCTTTTTTTTAGTAGGAGATATTGTTATGTGGCAAGATTTTTGAAGATTTAGTTTGCTATGGAGATTTTATAAAATTCGTTTTCTTCTCTATAAATACATATGAATGGAATGTCACTCCACATTCAGATTTGAGGTCAGTTTCTGTGTTCTATTTTCTTCATCCTATGCAAGCATATGATTTCCTCCAACTTTTGTTCAACCATTATTTTATTTTTGCTCTTGCTCCATGCGTTTTTACATTTCATCTTTCTTTGTTTTTTATATGTGTATCACCTCATTGTCAATATGTTTTTGCAGCTTATTCATCAACATCATTTGTTGAGGTAATTTTTATGATCCTCTCTACTCTATTTTTTTAATTGTAATCTCTCCTCTTTACTTTTTTTTTGTAATCTTACCGTTTGATCTCAGGTCACACTAATATTCATTTATTCTATTATATCTTCATTCTTTATTTTGATATAAACGTACGTTGATCTATTTATCTCATATTTTGAAAATGGATTTTATTCTTTTTGGAGGTTGGTCATCGGTCTTGGAGATCCAAAAGGTGAGACTGTGAGATTGAGGACACTAATAAGGACTATGAAATTGAAACAATTGGTTTTGTCTTATACCAACTTTACCATTACTTGCTTTAATATTTACGAAGTTGCCTTTTGTTGTTGTTGTTATTATTATTAATTTATTTTCTTTTTAAAAATTTAAATCACATATTATGAATCCACAAGTTTAATTCTATATGATTTAGAAAATGCTCATGTGGATGATCAGGACGGTGAAGATTGAGATATGACATGATTGGAAATCCATTATTATAGAACCAAGCTCCAATATCTTCATCCTTCATGATGTTCTCTCTATTGAGTCATGTCATATTGGATCACTCCCCACTTTAGTTATAGGTTCTTCACCTTTGTTAAAGTGTTAGTCTCATTCTGTGTATTTTGATTTTATCTTATGTGTAAACACTATATAAATTCGTGTACTCATATAATTAAATAATAATAAATTATCACTACATTAATAAGTCTTTGTACTGAATTCTATTTTTATGTTTTTCAAATTTGTGAGGGTCAATCATCTTATATCTATTGAAAAATTATCATTAGATAATTGAAGAAGAATCAAATTATTTTCTATGAATGATATCATTGTGATTAAACAATATTATTATTAATAATGTAGCCCACTTACCGAGACACTAAAGGTAAAGGAGACATCAAAATCGCCTTCATGAGTCATTCAAATTTAAAAAACAGTTTGATTTTTAAAGATTGTAAAAATGTCACGAATATTCCTTACTTTTCAAAGGGATTATATTCCCATTAATATTTAGGGTAAGTCTATAACGCAAAGTTTGATTCTTGACATGAAATGCAATGGGTCGTGAGCCAATAAAATAATGACACGTGGAAGAGTTAGTTGTATGTAAGTAGTGGTGTGACTCCATACACAGTTGTGATTGGTTAAAAAATTTATTATTTTCTTATTATTTTTCAGCATTAAATTATATTAATGGCTACAATTATGCCACATCAGCATTTGCATCCCATATCAAGAATCAAACTCTGCATCTTAGACTAACCCTAATAATTTTTAGTAGAGAATAATATAAAATAAATAATTGTTTCTCTTTCTAGCTTTAATAAAAAATATTAAAATATTATATTTTTCTTCCAGATTAAAATATTATGATTAGTTGAGAGATTCTCTCTTATAAATTTTAACTATCATTTATTTACTATCTTCTATAATTTGTGGAATTAAGTTATCATCATATAGCAATATTTTTTTTATTCTATATTCTTTTATCATATATATGTTATTGGTAATTTAAAGTTATTCAATTAAATATTAAAATTAGATTTAATTCTGATAAATTAATTTATGGGTCTTTGAATATTAAAAAAACTTTATTAAATTAAATACTTTATGTAATTTGATTTTCTTGATATTTTTTCATAAATATAAAAGATTTACATTCAAGTAAATTTTAATTTTAAAATATAAATCATATAATATTTGGGTCAACTCTGGCAAAAAAAAAATATTTGGGTCAACATTTTAAAATATCTTTCAGAGAACTTTTAGGAAGTAGTTGTTAATCCTTTTTAACTAGATTAAAAACTATATTCAATAATATATGTAATGAAGTGTAAATAAATAATAATTAAAACTAATTTAATTGTTATTAAAATTTCAACTTCACCAACAACATCAACTAAATAACATACTACATTTTCAATATTTAACAAATTATATATTTAAGCTTAAATTCGCACCTTTACAATGAATAAATTTTTATATTTGATATATAGAATTATAGATCAAAACCCACAAGTAATCACAATCAATTTATGTAATAATAAAATGAAAGAAAATATCATCATGCGCATTATGTATGATACTTTTAGATTTCAGTTTCAAATATCATCATGAAAAATTTATCTATCTATCTATACATATATATAAAAATTAGGTTTTGGGGTTCTCATGAGTTGTCATGTCAGCCAAAATAATTTAAAAAATGAACAAGAAATTAATTTCTTAATTTATGCAGATTAAAAAAATACAAAATATAATACTTATCCATATTCCTAAATAATCAAACTTATTTACATCAGCAAATACAATATAAAAAATAGATAATCAAAGTAATTGCCCACAATCTCTTAAAATCCAGAATTTATTAAGTCAATTAATATTGTTATTTTAAGTATAAATTACTCAAATATATTTGTTAAGATTCATCTAAAGATTTTCGTAACAAACCACTTGGAAAGATCCATTAGTTGAATTTGAGTTTATAAAATTTAAAATTCTTTATTTTCTCCAATAACTATAAATTCGGAAATAAATAAACATGTACTCATTATAATAAATTAAAAACCAAAACTGATTTTCCATAACAAACAATGATTTAGAAAATGATATTTAATCTGTGAATCATGATCATTTGGTTTATAATCTAGGGTAAATTACACTTTGGTACTCTGTGGTTTGACCCTATTTCACTTTGGTACCCTGTGGTTTGAAACCTGACACTTTGATACCCNACAAACAATGATTTAGAAAATGATATTTTTTTTGGTAGATATTTAGAAAATGATATTTAATTCGTGAATCATGATCATTTGGTTTATAATCTAGGGTAAATTACACTTTGGTACCATGTGGTTTGACCCTATTTCACTTTGGTACCCTGTGGTTTGAAACCTGACACTTTGTGATGAACCTGGTTCTGGCCGGGGGTCATTACCTGATTCGGTGAGGCAACTCTGGGTCGGAAGTCGCCTGCAAGTCAATGAATACACAGGGGTGGCCCTGCGATTCACCTCTGATGCTTAAGTTAGTAAAGGGTTGTGAGCTCAATAATCTTAATCGACTAGACAGAGAGCTTACCTTTTTCCAGTGTGAGGGGTTAACCTTTTATACTGGCTGAGGGAAATCAGTTGTGATCTTACCATAAATGCCTGGATGCTTGATTGTGATCCTGGCTGATCTGATTGTGATCCTTGGCTCCCACGCAATTTCTTTTTCTGTGAAAGGTGCCTTGATGGCTAAGGCGCTATCAAGGAGGAGGATCTTTGAGTGATTTGCCTTGATTGATAGCGAATCTTGATCGATCCCTAATTGGCTCCTGACTGATTCAGGGAATATTTCCTTATTTGNGTTTATATTTTCTTTCATTTGATTTATTTGTTGAAAAATATTAATTTAATAACAATTCATTTGATTTAATTAATAACAATTTATTTTTTCAACAAATAAATCAAAGAAATATTAACTTATACATCAATCAAATAAAAATTTATTTTATAAATTTATGAACAATATTATTAATCATGATCAATTCATGTAAGACTAAGATGAAGGAAAATAAATAAAAGCATCATTTTTTTAATATTAATTTTGATCGAATCAAAATTTATTTTGAAGGGTAAATTACATATTAGGTACACGTGGTATGCCCGATTCTCACATTAGTGCCATGTGGTTTTTCTAATTTCACTTAGGGATTTGAGCTTCTCGCCATTAAGAAGTTAGGGTATTTGAGGTTTTGTTCCGTCAATTTTAATGAAAAAGCAAATTATGAATCAATTTCAACTCTATAATCAAGTATGTATCAATGTCTACTCTGTCCCTTTTGGCTTTTTGTCTACTGTTTGAAATTAGAAGTTTTTTTTTCCTATTCCAACTACCTTCCATTGTGTTATGTCCTCATTCCTTGAAGAATTTTGTTATATTATTTTTTCTACTAATACTATTTATTATTTTTCTCTGGCATATGTTGGCCAAGAAAGTGTATTTACAAATTAATGATTCTAATGTATATTTGAATTTTAATGGTTCTAACTTTATTTTTTTATTCTTCTTCAAAAAAATCATTAGTCAATAGGACTTATGCAAATGTAGAGAAAAGTTTGATCAAAGAGATGATTTTATTTTTGAAGATAGTCTTGAGTCTTATACTGATATGTTTATTAGGCGAACTGTGGAGCTATAGTGTAGACAAATGATGTGACTATTAGAGGACTTTGAGAGTCTGTTGAAGGCTTTCTGTTAATAGTTCAATGTGATAAGAGGTGATGCTTTAGCACACAGAAGAATGGTATTAGATGAAAACGTTGTATCATTATACAACTCTATATATGTTTATGTAGACGTTGATACTTATAAAAAAGAAAATGCGTAATATTGAACTTCACTTGAGTTAAAAAATATTGTGCATGTAATGTTATTGAACTAAATATGAAATTCCTAACATTAATGAATAATGAAATCATGTACATTAACTAATATATGCTAACAAGGCATGAATTAATGTCTTAATAATAATTTGAACTCTATATAATTGTTTCTAGGTTTAGAGTTTAGGGTTTAGGGTTTAAGGTTTAGGGTTTAGGGTTTAGGGATTTAGGATTTAGAGTTTAGGGTTTAGGAATTAGGGTTTAGGCCCGATGCGCTCTAGAGCATGCCCCATGCTCGTGCCCTAGAGCGCATGCCCCCTGTCTGTGCACTAGAGCGCATGCCCCGTGCCCGTGCCCTAGAGCCCATGCCCCGTGCTCTCGAGCGCATGCCTCGAGTGCTTGCCCAATGCGCTCGAGCGCATGCCCCATACGCTCGAGCGCATGCCCAATGCGCTCCAGCGCATGCCTCGAGTGCATGCCCAATGCGCTCAAGTGCATGCCTCGAGTGCATGCCCAATGCGCTCAAGTGCATGCCTCGGGCGCATGCCCCATACGCTCGAGCACATGCTTCGAGCGCATGCTCCATGTACTCGCCTAAAGCCCATGCCCCATGCGCTCGAACGCATGTCTCGAGCGCATGCCCTCTGTCTGTGCACTAGAGCGCATGCCCCGTGCCCGTGGCTTAGAGCCCATGCCCTGTGCTCTCGGGTGCATGCCTCGAGGGAGGCAGTCCTTCCATCATCAATCTTTCTCTGTACACACCCGTCACCAATCTTTCGATAGAGGTTCTAAGCTTAACCTTTCCCAACACATCTAGGGCAAGTCATTATCTAACGTTAGTCTTTATCTCCGTCGTCCTGTATTTACCCATAGTCAATTATATGTTGCAATGTCTAGAGTTCGTTCCAGAGCAGGTTTGAAGATTTTGATTTGTCATGATGACTATCCTGGAGCTGACATGACCACAAACGTTGTTTATCGCGAGGTTTTTTCTAAATATTAGTTCATTGTTTTTTTGTAGAACATTATATTTTTTCGCATTTGGATGTAATTCATTCGATACAATTTTTTTGGTCATCTTTTTATGTTGATTGAATCTATTCTTACTTTTTATAGATTCAATTTTATGGGTAACGTTACTTTTTTTTCTTTTTGCTTTGTTCTTCCATGAGTACAATTATATAGAGCCCGATTCTTTTTTGGAACTCCGCACAATGCGCGGGTATGATACTAGTTTGAGTAAATTTACAAGTTACTTATTATTATTAAAAGATAATTGAAATTTAAAGTTTAAATCACACACTTTAAAAAATGGGTTGAAGAAATTAAAATGTATAGATTATTTAATCTTTGAGAAATAAATTGAATAAATGTTATTTTTGAAATAACTCCTATATTTTTCAAAGTAACTTGTACATATATTCTTCTTATTCTTTGATTATTTAAAAACATTTAATATAACTTTGACATTCAAAACTCTATAAGATTACAACTTTTTCTTTGGATAACAATTATGTTTAATTACAAAAAGAAAAAAAAAAGAGGATTTTAAATTTCTAATCATAATTTTATAGGAATTGGTTTCCATATAAAATAATGTTCATATTTGCAAACAATTTTGGAGGCGTTTACTAGATTGACTAGCTACAACTACAACCTAAGTAGACTGGTCCAAGATTTCAATAATTCAGTTTTTGACTAAGATAGTATTTTGAAAAAAATAATTCATGAAAAAAATTGAAAGGTTTCTTTAAGTTTGAGTTAGCNCGACCACCGTGGACCACCGTGCACGGCGGCGACGACCACCGTTGACGGCGGTGGTAGGCGGCGGTCTGGTGGTGGTTGTGGGAAGGGCATTTTTGTCATTTTTTTCTATATCTATTTTACTTTCCCTCCCCTACCATTTTATACCAAACACTTTCAATTTTTAACTACTTTACATTCCCTCAACTACTTTTCCTTTCCCTCACAATTTTTCCCTTGTAAAACCCTTTCCTTTACATACCTCCAACCTTACCAAACGGAGCCTTAGTCTCTGCAAAGTTGAAATATTGAAATATACAATTTAGTCTCTAAAATATCTGAATAGTATACTTTTTAGTCTATACAAGAATCAAATGATATAATTTTAATCTATGAAAAGAACTAAAAAGTGTACCGTTTAAATCTTTCATTGGCTAAACTATATATTTTAATTTTTTTTAAGATTGAATTATCAAATTTCTAATTTTTCGAGGACTAAATTACCAGTGAGAAAACCTACATTTTGGTCCCTAAATTGTTACCGAGTCAACGATTTAGTCTCTGAATTGTAAGAAAATACAAATCAGTCCCTGAATTTTACACTATCGTTAACCTTTTGGTCCATGAATTCTAGGAAAATACAAATCCAGTCCCTGAATTTTACACCACCATCAACATTTTAGTCCTTGAGCTGATTCGTATTTTCTGATAATTCAGGGATCAAAAGGTTAACAATAGTGTAAAATTCAAGAACTGATTCGTATTTTCCTACAATTCAGGGACCAAAAGGTAGATAGTAGTGTAAAATTTAGGGACTTATTCATATTTTTCTACAATTCAGAGACTAAATTGTTGACTCAGTAACAATTCAAGGACCAAAAAGTAAATTATCTCATTATTACTTTGCTTACTCCCATCTTTTGACTACTTTTTCAGTTTTTTGAGGGGACCGGAGTGGAATGGGTTGAACTAGAAGGTGTATTGGTCGCTTAATGAAATAAACCAGGGAAGTTAAAGAGCATTGAATGCATTTTACAACTTCTTATGCCCACACACACCACTTGCCTTTCTACTTCTACTTCTACTCCTCTTCCTTCTCTTCATTCTCATAATCATTCTCTTCCTTCCTTTTCTTATATATTCTCTTCTATTTCTTTATATCTTACCCCATCTTTCTCCTCCTTCTGCCCCCACTCTCTTTAATTTCCCTTTCAGCCATGAACCCATCTGACCAATTTGTGGAACATGGAATCTCTCACCAGGTACACTTCTTCCTCTTTCTCTTTTTGTCTACTTTGGACTAACGAACTATATATCACAACCCCAGTTAAAAAAAATATCATTTTTCTTTTTGGAAATCACTATGCACTCATTTCTACATAGTCATTGTTCTGTGAATGTCTTCTTGTTTGTCGAGGTTCTCTGAAATGTGTAATGTCGTTCCTTTTTGTGGGGTCATTCATACATTTGATCCATGACTACTTAGATATCAATTGTATCTGTAATGTTTTCCCAATGACATTGCTGGGTTCTGCTAGGGGTTATGCCCAATAGAGTTCTATAGAATGGCCTTTTTGTGTTGGGTGGTGGATTTTTTTATCATCTGCTTTCTATATATGGATCATATTAACATAGCCCTTGTTAGTGATGGAATGTATAAATCCTCTTATACATGAAAGATGAACTAGAGAATGTTGGGCATGGCACATTCTAATTAGAGGAAAAAGAAAAAAATCTTATTTTCAGCATTTTCATTTTTAAGATTAAAAAGGACCACAAATTAGGTCGCTGCACTGCCATACAGTCTTGATACTTAGAAGCAGATAGAATGCTAACTGCTAAAAGATGGATTAGTGTAGAAAACTTTTATCACATCTTTAAACTTAAATATGTATAAGCCTATATTTGTATTTCCTGTGTCAGAATTTAAGGAGGACATCTTGTGCAAGTGTGCTCACTTTGGCGTATCAAAGTCTTGGAGTGGTTTATGGTGATCTAAGCACCTCCCCTCTTTATGTTTACAAGACCACCTTCTCAGGGAAATTGAGCCTCAAAAAAGACGACGAAGAAATTTTTGGGGTTCTTTCATTTATTTTCTGGACTTTCACTATTATTGCACTCTTCAAATATGTATTCATCGTGATGTCGGCGGATGACAATGGGGAAGGTAGAACCTCAGAAACATATTCTGTTGTTCCTCAAACTTTTGCTCTTCTCTGTTTGATACTCAACTTCTCTTATTTCCATTGAAGCTGTGCCAATTGTAACTATCTGAGAAGTATATAGCATTTTATAATCAAGTTAACATACTTCTCTCCTTTTTTGTGTAATTGCAATTATGAACCGTTCTCCCCTTTTTTTTTCTGTAAATTCTTGAAATATAATTATTAATTATGTATAATATACAATTTAAGAATGATTTGTTTCAGGATTAGTTTACGCATAACTGCTATTCCTTATCCTAACAGAAGAAAATTTCTGTCGATTTACTTTGATTTGAAGTGTCACCAAGTATTATCATTTATTTCCCTGAGGACTATTGGTCTTGCAGGTGTAACATTAATACAAAATAAACCTTACTGGCATCTAATGTTTACGCATTGTGCAGGAGGTACCTTTGCACTATACTCTCTTCTTTGTCGACATGCAAAACTAAGCACATTACCTAATCAACAGCCTGCTGATGAGAAGTTATCAGCTTATGCCACAAAAGGCTCTGCTGACACCTGGCAATCTGCTCTTCTGAAGTCGTTCTTCGAAAAGCATCCGAGATTCCGGAAAGTACTGCTGATATTTGTTCTGCTAGGAACCTGTATGACAATTGGAGACGGTGTAATTACTCCGGCAATATCAGGTAGTTGATCTGGGAGCAGCCCCCGAGCTTCTATAATGATGTTTACTTCATGACTCCTGTAAGCTATCACCTTAACTTTCAGCTATCTAGCATTACTTGTATGAGTAAAAAAAAAGAACTTAACATAACCTGATAACGCGTAAAGTATACAAACCCTGTTAACCTTGCTACTGGTAGCTGATTATTACTAACTACATATACAGAAGATTTCTCAGTGAAATATCTTCTGTCTAGTGATTTCTTTCACTAGAAAAATGATATACTTCTAATATGAAGTTCAGCTTGAGCATAACTCTAATATAGTGAAATATTTATAGTTGGCCAATTGAGGAGCATGTTAGTCATTATGCATAATTGGTAGCTGGTTATTAACTATATTTGTATTCAGATATTTTTAAGAGATGCTGCTGACTTTTCCTTGAATTGTCATAAAACATTTCTTATAAGAGTTCTTACTCAATTTGGCTTGTCTTGTTGCCATTTTTTTTTTTAATGTGTTGTTTACTTATTATAAGATTTTGAATTAGCTCTGAAGTTATTGTTTGAACTAAATTTTGAATATCTTTCTCCTTTGGGTCTATAACATCCTTTATATGTCTCCTTTCAGTTCTTTCAGCAGTTTCAGGAGTTAAAGTGAAAATCAATCAACTCCATGATAGTAAGTCCAGCAGACTTCTTTTTTCTTGTTATATGCCATGCCAGTATATAGCTAGCTACTCACAATCTATTCAAATGTTACATGATTTGTCTTGCAGATTATGTAGTTATAATCTCATGTGTCATTTTAGTTGGCCTTTTCTCCATTCAGCATCACGGGACACGAAGAGTTGCTTTCTTGTTTGCCCCAGTTGTTGCAGCATGGCTTTTCTGTATCAGCGGTATTGGTATATACAACATAGTCCACTGGAACCCGAAAATATATCACGCGCTTTCTCCAGTCTACATGTTGAGGTTTCTCAGGACAACAGGCACTGAAGGATGGCTCTCATTGGGAGGAGTAGTTCTTTCAATCACTGGTAAATTTTATCATTCCTGACACAGCTATCTTTGTTCTGATATCAGCAAAGTAAGAGCTTCGGAAGCGATTTTGATATTTTCTTCTGTACTATCTCAGGTGTGGAGACAATGTTTGCTGACATGGGTCACTTTTCCGCGCTCTCAATAAAGGTAAATTAAGGGTGCCTGTGATTTAAGAAAATATTTTCTGTTTCCATTTTTTTTATTTTTAAGCTTTTAATATAATAATATTTAAGAAAGATGTCTGTTTTATAAAGTCAAAATTGTTTTGATTTATATTTAAATTATGTTAGCTTGAACAACTATAATTTTCATGTATTTTTATGCTTGATTATTGTTAAATGATGAGATTAATTTGTTTAAAGAGTTTACTTTTGTGTAAAGTTACAAAGTATCACAACTTAGTTTTTGAAAAGATTGGAAACGTCTTTTTGACGTTTCTTGTTTTCAGCTCGTTTCAGGAAATATTATTAGGGATCATTTTCAAAAAAATTTGTATCAACCACATTTCCAGCTATATTTTCTATTTTCAATTAAAATGGAAACAGAAAACAGGAAAACCAAATGATGCATGTGCCTTTAGTATACTTTACAACAAAAGAATTCTGCTTTAACATTTTTCACTTTACTCTCAGATAGCTTTCACATGTTTAGTATATCCCTGCCTTATTCTGGCGTATATGGGTGAGGCTGCATTCCTCTCCAAGCACCATGATGACATCCAGAGAAGTTTCTACAAAGCCATACCAGGCAAGAAATTATTTTAAGCAAGCCAACATATCAATGTTATTACTATTGCTGGTCTCTGTTGCATAATTGTGCCATTTATTGCTTTTCCTTTCTTTGTTCTTTGTGTGCAGAAACTGTGTTTTGGCCAGTCTTCATAGTGGCCACTTTTGCAGCTGTTGTAGGAAGCCAAGCCGTGATTTCTGCTACTTTTTCGATCATAAGCCAGTGCTGCGCATTGAATTGTTTTCCTCGTGTCAAGATTATTCATACTTCTAGCAAAATTTATGGGCAGATATACATCCCAGAAGTCAATTGGATATTAATGTGCCTTTCTTTAGCTGTCACTATTGGCCTTAGGGATACAAACATGATTGGTCATGCATATGGTATATACTTCCTTCCCCTTATGGTTTTAATGACTGGATCCTTGTTTTTGTCCCTCACGTATTAGTGTTTTCTTAATATGGTCCCTCATGGATTTTTCTTCTCAATTTATTCCCCTCACAAATTCGTCCGTTATCAATGTTAGTTCCTCAACTCAATATTTAACTAAATTGGTGACATATATTATCGTTAATTGAAGTCATAACATCATTTTCAAAATAAATTTGTAAAAAAGCTAAAAAAATATAGAAATTTACTTATAATAATTATATTTAATAACAAAATACATATTTATGTGGTAATTAACCTATCATGTTATCTACTAATGGTATTACATCTTCAATTGATGTTGTTACGTTGTTAAAATAGTTAAAACTCAGATAGATAGACTAACATTGATAACAAAACAAATTGTAAGGGACCAAATTGAGAAGAGAAATCTAAGAGGGACCAAAATGAGAAAAAGTAAGTACGTAAGGAACCAAAATAGGGTTTTAATCTAGTTTTAATATTAGAAATATCTTATGAGTGAACTAAACTATTTTTCCATGTCTGTACTCTTTAGGATTGGCGGTGACCACTGTTATGTTTGTGACAACTTGCTTGATGATACTAGTAATTTTGATAGTGTGGAAGCAAGGAATTATAAGAGCTATAACTTGTTTGCTCCTGTTTGGATCAATTGAACTGCTTTACATCTCAGCTTCCATCTGCAAGGTTCCTGAAGGAGGGTGGATCCCACTTGTGCTATCTTTTATCTTCATGGGTATAATGTATACTTGGAACTATGGAACAATGAAAAAACATGAATTTGATGTGGAGAATAAGGTTTCAATGAACAGGCTACTATCTTTAGGACCTTGTCTCGGTATAGTCCGTGTCCCGGGAGTAGGACTCATTTACACTAATCTGGCTTCTGGGATTCCTGCTATTTTTGGCCATTTTGTCACCAATTTGCCAGCATTCCATCAGGTGCTAGTTTTTGTCTGCATCAAATCTGTTCAAGTCCCTTATGTTAGTGAGAATGAACGGTTGCTCATCAGCCGCGTTGGCCCGAAAGAATATGGTATGTTTCGCTGCATTGTCAGGTATGGCTACAAGGATCTTCAGCAAGAGAATTATAATTTTGAGAATAATTTGCTGTCTGAGGTTGTACAATTTGTAGAGACTGAGGAGGAAAATACTCAAAATAGTGTTACTGATGTTAGAAACTCATGTGAAGAGAGCTTGGTTCCATCTTCAAGTCCTTTGTGGGTTACAAAGAATAATAATGAAGGCCATCTTGAAAACTCTGTGTGCAGAGAAGAGTCTCTGCAGATTCTGAAAGCCAAGGAGTCTGGTGTCGCCTACATACTCGGGCATTGTCATGCGAAGGCGAAGAAATCATCGTCAATAGTGAAGAAACTAGCTATAGATGTTGTTTTTGCTTTTCTGAGCAAGAATAGCAGAGAACCTGATGTTATTCTGAATGTGCCTCATGCTTCTTTGCTAGAAGTTGGTATGATTTACTATGTCTGATCTTTTTGTACAGAGGCTAGCCAACAGAATGGTTCAGTTTAGAGCTGTAGATGTTAAATTTTCAATATTGATCTCTCATGATGTAGTAAAAAATATTGTTTTATACAAGAAAACATAATACACTGACAAATTTTTAACGCATATTTATGCATATTCTAATGAGTGAAAATTATTCTTAATTCATCTGTTGATTACAAAGCTTGTGTAACGTTCAGTTATCCAGTGAAAATGTTAAATGCAGTATAATAAAATTTATAAACTCGCTGCCATGTGTTAACATTTATTGATGGTAATTGATACTTCAGATGGGTAGCATAGAGAGAACGAATTGACGAGAGCAAAATTCAAGTACATATATATGACTAAAATTCTATTTTGGTCTCTCACATATTTGTGTTTTATCAATTTAGTCCCTTCTAAATTGTATAGTTATTAATGTCAGTATCTCTATTTAGCAGTTAATTAAATTTGTGAGACCATGAGATGAGAGAGAAAAGGCAAGAGGGTGATGGTGTTCTAAAGACATAGCCAACGACTAAGATACACTTCCTGACCCACCACTTTGGATCTGTATTAAAGTAAAGGAAATATCTGACCCTTTTTAAAAGGGAAAAGAAAGTAAACGAAATAAATGAACTACTGATTTCCAAAGCCACCTTCACCAAAAATATTTCTTTTACACTCCACAACTGATAATATGAATACTGTGTCATTCATCTGTATGATCTCAACTGATTGTAGTTTATTGAATTAGAACTAGTACATGTGTTTTTCCCTTCAATTGGAAACTTAAACTAGCAAATGGTAATCTCTATACAGCAATTTTCATTTTCTATTGGAAGCAAGAGATTGTATCAATTATATAGTGACTAAACTTTAAACTCAGTGCTGGAGAATGGGCTATAAGTATCATCTTTATTATAAGAACAAAACAGAATAAGATCTAAAACAGTAAATCCCAATTCCTTGGATACTTAAAAATAATTTTACGGATACCATAATAGTTGTCCACAAGTACTTCCATCAGTAAATTATGTAAGCGGAGAACTATACAGCTTGAAACAGAAAACAATGTCATCAGATCCTTTTCTGTTGTACCAAAGCTTAACGATTTCCAGTTTTCATTTATAAATCCTCATCACTAGCAATGGAATATATTGGGAACAGATTAGTGCAAAGCAGGCAATGGTGATGTAGCAAACTGTAAGCCCAGGGTTTGCTATGCCTGCAGCATAAATGTAAGTTCTGCATCTCTTAGCTGATTTAATAGAAAATGTTAGCTTTGTAGAAAATACAAAAATTCACATACTGTTACAAAAATCAGGATAGAAACATTCAGATTAAAGTAATGATTAGTCCTTGAAAGATGATAAATTTATCAATTTAATCCCTGAAAGATGAAATTATAAGATTTAGTCCTTCAAAGATGTAATTACAATCAATCTAGTTTTTTTGTTAAGTATAATGTCAAAGAAATTTAGAATCACATAAGATTTGTCATTATATTTTAGTTCGTATATTTAACTAAAGACTAAATTGATTGTAATTGCATCTTTCGAGGACTAAATCTTATAATTTTATATTTTAAAAACTAAATTGAGAAATCTACCCTCTTTCAGAGATCACTAATTTACTCAAACATTTATCATTTTACAATGTTGCCTACAATCATATATCAATATTCAAGATTTCAATAGAGTGGCAATTATTACAAGTATGGAGACCTGATCAAGGGTTTAGCTATCAATTTAGGCTTTGATCCATGTTGTTACCACTTACCAGATATTTCAATATAGATAAAGCACGGCCTGAATAGGAAAAAAAGAAAAAAGAAAAATAGGCCAACCCACTTTTTCTTCAAAAAGCTAAGTTCAGCCAAACCCAACCCTTGATAAGAACTTGGTCATATCTATACTATTATATATGGCTTTTGAGTGTTCTCCTAGTTCACATTTGAAATCATATAATATGCATACAAACATTTGATATTCTTTTAAAAAGTAATAGGAGGAGGTTATTAAGGAAATAACTTCTGAGATAGTAGCAACTTCACTAACTTGTCTTTGATGTCGAATTTGTATCATGCGAATGAGTCTAGCCATAAGATAGCAAGGAAGGATAAAAGCAGCAGCCCGATATAAGAATAGCTGGGAAGAAATCATATAACAAGATTAATAAGTCAACTATGAAATTAAACAGTAAAACTCATCAAGGTTTGACCACAAACTTACAGAAAAGTGTGTTAAAGCTTTCTCCACACTATCATTGAAGAGGGAAGCAGCTTGCCTCAGAAGTAGAAGAATTATTAACTGTTAATTTTGGAAAAGATAAAGCAAATCTTAGACAATAGCCAGACACACCAATAACAATATGCGGGTACTACAGTAGTAATGGACAAAAGTAGGAGAGGAAGCAATGGTCAGGTAAAATGCTTAAAGAGTAAACATATAAATTAGTCACTGAAAGATATACGAGCTAACAATTTAATCATTGAAAGTCTAGTTTACACTCTTTGATTCTTGAAAGTCATGGAACCAGTATATTTTAATCATTCTTTCCTTACAAGTTATTCTCTTTAAAATAGACTTACGGGACTAAACTGTATTGCTTTCAAGGACTAAAGTATGTAATATAGACTTTTA
The DNA here is from genome assembly GCA_003254925.1 of Chamaecrista fasciculata. Taxonomy (NCBI): domain Eukaryota; kingdom Viridiplantae; phylum Streptophyta; class Magnoliopsida; order Fabales; family Fabaceae; genus Chamaecrista; species Chamaecrista fasciculata. Next base: position 87,551 of record QANZ01054526.1, on the reverse strand, counting down.
GGTTTGAGTTGTCAACTCGTATATCTTTCAGGGGCCAAGTTATATGTTTACTCAATATTTAAATTTAAGACATTTGAGCCACATTATTTATTTCAAGAAATAACTATAGCTACTTACAGTTAGAGTAACAGACCGGCAAAATGCGATTGCATTGTTGCTATGATAAACATGATCACCGTGATCCAGAACACGGCGCTCCATGGACGCAATTGTCACAGTTTGAGGATCATGCAAATCTAAGGGGGTATGAGAGATAGTCCAAGCCTCCCTGAACAATAGTAACCCAGAAACATAAGTTTAACTCAAGAACATCCAGTGACTATGATATAAGATGCACTTCCACAATTCCAGCAGAAAGGTGATAATTTATTGTGCGGGGCACAAGGTCTTAAACAAAGTTGCATGATTACAGGAAAATCGAAAAGGGAAATGAAAGTAGAGTAACATAAAAGAGGCAGAATATGCAAACAAATAAGCTCCATTTTTATAATATGAGAACTCTTTTTATGTAGTGCATGCATAACCAGTTGATGAGTTCTTAAAAGAATAAGCATAAGATATCAATTATCAAGCCAGCAGCCATATAATGCAGAATTTAAAACTTACCTGCTAGCATTTGATGTAACTTCAGGACGGTAAGCACTGTAACCAGGTTGGTATGGCTGTAGATCAAACAAAAATTATCCATGAGGATGTTTGTAATTCATTGTGCAATTGCTAAAATGTATTTTTACAAAAACCTCTCTAAGAACAAATGACTAGCAATTTTTTTCCCAATATCGATTTTCAGTACATCCCTACCATTTATCTCTTTTATACCTCACTACCAACATCTATTAAAGTATTTTTTTTCAAACAACTTATCAATATACTTGGTGTATCTAGCTTGCTCCCCGTTTATATGCAGCCACATGAACCTTAACACAAAGCCCTCATGATAAATAATGTCTAACTCTAAGCATAGAGTATTTATATCTCAGAAGGTTAGCTAAAATCTGTTTCTTGGTGGCTAAGAAATTCCAATGAGGTTACCTGATGGCAGATCTCACAAGTTGTATCTGCCTTTTCATTGCACCATAGCTGAACACATCTCCTGTGAGCAAACTGGTATAAAAAGAAACTTCTTTAATTGCAATAATCATATAAGATAATTTCCATACTGAACATGCTAGTTTTCAGTATGACACAAAAGGGAGGACAGCTAAAAAAAGAGATATTAAAAGCTCAAAGAGTAGCTATTAGCTGACAAGAAACTAATAAATTCATGGTTCAAATTTTGAAGAAGTGATTTATGGTATTAAATATTAAATACTTTGAATACCTTCAAGGTGCCCTTGCAAGCACAGGGAATCTCCAAGTTATTAAGGTTATCATCCTCCTGACAAATTCGACATTCTACCGTTTGATTAAGGTGTTTGTCGTCCAGTGCATCACATTCCCCAACTCCAACAATTTGAGAGGTGGAATAATCCTCATGAAATGAAAATGGGGTATCATCAATATCATGCAGTGATTGCAAACTTGCTGGTCTTCTGAGGTGATCAATAGACACAACGAGTTGGTCCTCCATTGTTTCTCAAGCAATCGAACCCTCCTACCACTGAGATTCTGTCGCACAAAATAATCAACAACCTCGTGAAAGCAGTTTATGTCTGAAAAAATTGTGCAAGAAAGGGACTTCACTGTTTGTAAATAAAGTAATTTAAAATAGGTCAAAATTTGACTTATCTATATATCTCTCTCTTTCTCTTCTCTCCCTCTCTTGCCATTTCTCTTCTCTTCGAAATCTCTGACCGAGGCATCGGCAGAAGGAGAGAGAGAGAGAGAGAAAGAGGGAGAGAAATTAAAAAAATGCCAAGAGCTATCTGTAAGAGTTAAAAGTGTCGAAATCACATTTAAGACAAACGGTGGAACAATTATGAACCTTTGAAGACTACGATAGAACAAAAATAATTAGAGAATCAAAACGAAATTCACATTCTAGTTCGAGGACTAAAATAGAGCTTTGACCAAATATAAAATTTTGTTTTCTTNAATTATGAACCTTTGAAGACTACGATAGAACAAAAATAATTAGAGAATCAAAACGAAATTCAAATTCTAGTTCGAGGACTAAAATAGAGCTTTGACCAAATATAAAATTTTGTTTTCCTTCAAAGGAATAGAGAGAGAGAGAGAGAGAAACTTCGCTTTCAATGGCAATTAAACAAGAGGGGCATGTGACTAAACCCTTTCTTATAAAAGTCAAATTTTCAGAATCAGAACAGAGGAAAAACCATGGAGAGACTAGAAGTAGGAAAATCACAGAACCAGATAGAAGGAATTGGTGATCTTTGTTGAACCCAAAAGATAATGGAATGAAAGTACACCGAGCAGAGGAGTGAATAATTACCTGCAAAAGATCCAAGTTGGAGAATGCTTGCACAACTGCATCTGAAAAGGGAAAACTGATGGAGAGAGAGAGAGAAAGCAGAGTTTATAAAAGAGGAAGCGTTGGAGTTTTGTGTAGCAACCATCCAAAGGCACCGATTTACGTGTCTCAACGGGAAAGTGGTTTCGGGTTTGGCTGTTACTGTCTAGTCACTCACCACTGTCTGATAACTCATGCCTCAGGCTCCCATTTTTTACCATAAATGAACGTTAAATGGTTAAAGTATAAACTAGCTTAAAAATATATATAATTAAATTTTTTATTTTTAAAATTACAATTCATGCTTTTAAAAAAATAAAGAAAGAAATTTACTTTAAAATAAATAAAAAAGAAAAAGAAAGGATTCATGTGAGAAGAGAAAAAATCCTTTCAATTTGCCCTCTTTCTCTCAATTTAGCTTCACTTCACCCTTCACAATCACAGAAAATCTAAATGGCTATTATGAATAAACAAATGCAACATATTTTTACAGATTCTCCATTTCCTGAAGCCAGCTTGTTTCCGTATGCATGACATAGGAGAAAGGAAAAAATAATTAATTAATTAAAGCTACTATTGAACAAAAATATGCCACTCTCTTCCCAGTTTGGTGGATCAAAGCAGAAAAATGAGATTAATTTCTTTTGATGAAATAACAGCTTGCTTAAGGACTGAAAGAGATCTGAGACTATACAAAGATTAGTAAACTGGCCTTGTTATTCAGAAACTTGTGAGGGTATGATGGTTACATTGTTTAATTCTACATAATAAAACAACAGTGAGAGATATTTTGAGATATCTCATCCAATGTAAAGCTCAACAAAGAGAACAGAAATGCAAAATCCCGTTCTACAAAACTGGGAAGTGAAATAGAGATTGTGGACCTAAGTTCTGGAATCTGCCAGCAAAATGATGATGCTACATGAGAGCTTCAAATAAGTTCTATAAGAAGTAATGGTTCTTAAATAAATCCGTCACCATAGAATATATATTTTTGTTTCCAAAGGACACGATGAGACTAGGCAGTAACAGTTTGTTTTGAAGCGAAAGCAATACCCTTTTCAATGCTGGCTTTAAGTTCAGGCTTAAGCGCTTCCAAGGCCTTCTGCTCATAGTCGGTCAACCCTTGGAGATCAGAGTTTATGAAGGCTTCCACCCCTTTCCTTCCGAGCTTCACCCTTGAAGCAAAGAATGGAAGCTCAGTCACATCTGACTGTATGTAACAGCATTCATACACATCTCCATCTCCATCAAGAGCACGGAGAGACGACTCCACGAATCTAGCTGCTGCATATGCCATCGACAATGTGGCCGACCCTGCACCAGCCTTCGCTTCAACAACTTCTGTCCCAGCATTTTGAATCCTCACAGTTAACTGTTCAACTTCTTCATCCGTGAAACTTACAGAGGGTTTTGTTTTGGACAATAATGGGAGAATGGTAATTCCGGCATGGCCCCCAACAACTGGAACATCAACATCAATCAGCTTCAGGTTCTTCTTCTGAGCAACAAATGTGTTTGCCCTCACAACATCCAGTGTAGTAACACCAAAGAGCTTTTTTGGATCATAGACACCCTTCTGTTTCAGAACTTCTGCAGCGATAGGCACTGTAGAGTTTACCGGGTTACTGATAATGTGAATAAAAGCATCAGGGCAGTTATCTGCAACAGCCGAAACCAAGTCTCTCACTATCCCAGCATTGATGTTGAAAAGATCATCGCGAGTCATGCCTGGCTTCCTTGGAACTCCAGCAGGTATGACAACAACATCGACACCTTTCAAAGAGCTTGCTAACTCAGAAGCTCCAGTGAAATCCTTAACTTGTGAGGGAGTGTTGCAATGACTGAGATCAGCTGCAACTCCCTTGACATTGGCAATATCATACAGATGCAGGTCAGAAACTAATGGGGACATCTTGATGAGAAGAGAGAGAGGCTGACCAATTCCTCCAGCAGCACCGAGAACAGCCACCTTATAGGAAGCTTGGGGCTGGAAGTGGTAATGGAGGTTTTGGTTTTCCTTTTGCGCTTTGGGGACAATAGACGCCCACAAAGCAGATCTGGCTTCCTTGCCTGAGAAGGATGATTCAGTCTCGAAGCTCACCACTGACGTGGCCTTGAGACCACAGAAGTTCTTCAGAGAATTCGGAGACTTGAGTCTCAAACCCAAAGATTTTGATTGAGGAAGTGAACTCCCTCTTTGGCCGAAGGAGGTGGCTGTTCCGATTGTGAAGGTAGCTGCTGATGTTGATGCCATCTTAGTCTGTGATGCACAATAGTATCAAATTATCAATTTCATTACATTGCCACACTCAAAATATTACATCGAAATGAAAAAAAAATGGTATGTAGATCAAGAATGAGAAAGGGGAGGAACGTGTTTTTTGAATCACAATATGCTAGATAGCCAATCTAAGAAATTAAGAGCTGGAAACTGCAACTGCCAAATGCAAAAGAAAAAAAAAAGAATAAAACACCTAACTCAAAAAAGCAGGGAAGAACAAACAGATAATAAAGAGAACAGAGATAACAAGCAGAAATAAACAACCGATTTATGTAAAGGAAGCTGGGGTTGAGTTCTTGACCCACACCTTAATATCAACATACATAAGGAAAAATTACATAAGACCTAAAGTTTATATCCTCGATAGCCAGGATTTAAAGACTTTTCATACAGCAATGAAGTTATTTGAACTGAGCACAATTTCATTGTATATTGCAAAATAAAAATTGAATCAGTCAGCTGCATAAATCTCAAGCATTTGGTTCAATGTTCATTGATGCAAAACACTAGGGTTTACATGTTGAGCAAAAATTCTCAATGAAGCAAAAAAAAAAAATGATGTTTGTAAACCCAGGTAAACCACATATCTATTGCCTATAATACATATATCACCTACGGTCATATATGCAGCCCACAATTATCACATTCTCAATATGATTCGTCATAATAGACATTCCAGTGAGAGTCCATTTATTCCTGTCAATCCTGATATTATGTTCCAACATTCATTAGGCAAACATTACATAGAATCAGAATAAACTTGAAATGAACGCGAATCTTCACAACATCCTTCTCATCAAACTCATCAACGACAAAAGGGATTGACTCTAATTCGATTCAAAACCAAACACAACCAGATCTGAAGGCATAAACAGTCTGGACCCCAAAATTGACACACTGAGAATCAGAAACCCAGCCAGTTGAGAAATGAGATTAAAATGACCGAACTTGCAAGAGAGAAAGCGTACCTTAGAAAACCTTGAAATGGGGTAGTGGGGTATGGTTATGGAGAGGGAGAGTCGTTGAAAATGGCGAAGCTGGAAGCTTGAAGGATGTAACTTTTGATTAGGTAGTAGAAAATGGAAAATGGGAAGAGAGAGATTCGATGAAAGGGGCTTTTAGGAATCGAATATGAAGAATTGAGAGAGCCCTTTGTGTTTGGAAACTCTGCCTATGGGCTTCTTACAGATTACAAATCACAGCTTCCTTCAAATGCAAAGTCCAAAGTGAGTGATGATGTGCTCTCTCACTCTTGTTAAACCCTCTCTATAAATGGAATGAACGCCCTTTTGTCCCCAGACTATCTATTTTTTATTTTATATTTCATTTTGGTCCTCAAACAATGGCCTCAAATTATTTTTTTATTCCATTTTAGTCCTCAAAATGTGATTTCATCTAACTTATACCCTTTTATTTCTAAACTAACATAAATAGCTGAGATGGATTATTTCTTACTCATGTGTTATGATAAGTGAGTTTACAAAGTTAAACAAAACTCTTTGTTTTTAGTCACAAATTAGAGATAATTTATGATTAATTTTTCCGAGTGAAAAGTTTACTTTCTCTCTTTACCAAATCACTTATTATAAGTTTGAGTACCAAAATGAAATAAATTTATGGTTGATTTTTCTTTTAAAGAGTGAAAATTTTTATTTCTCTCTCTTTTTTTATAATAAACGAGCTTAAATTAATATATTAGAGAAAAGTCAAACGAAACTTACAAATATTTGGAAATTTCATAACTAATAAAACACAAGGAGAATAAATCATAAATATCGTTGAACTAAGGGGCGGATTGAGTACATAAACTAATCCTATGAGGAATATATTCTGAAGATGAAAACCAACACCAATAATGCTCTCAACAAGATGTTATGCTTATTGACTATCAAAGAAGAAATCACCTTCATGAATGTAGATACCACTAACTTCGCCATAACATAGACACAAAAACAAGAGCGGGATATGAAGATTTGAAAAAAAAAACTAAAAACTAAACCACAGACACGCAGAGATGCAACTTGGACATTATATGCAACTAATGATGTGACTCCATACACAATTTTGATTAGTTAAAAAATTTATATTTTTTATTATTTTCCAGCATTAAATTACTTAAAAAAGAAAATTATATCACATCACAATTATATACAATTATATGCATAACCCAAGTTACATCTTCGAATTCCACTTCGTTAAATCACTTATTGTAAGATTGAGGACTAAAATGAAATAAATATGAAAGTTTGAGAACTAAAACAAAACAAATATAAAAGTTTGGAGACCAAAAATAAAAAATGTAAAAGTTTAAGATTAAAACGGGACAAAAATAGTTTAAAGACGAAAATGAAACTGACTCTATTGTTTGAGAATAAAAATAAATAAAAAAATAGTTTGATGACCATAATGAACTAATTTTAAAATTTGAAGACCAAAATGATCATTAACGTTATATAATTTTCACACACCAAACACCACATAATAGATTTTCCAAATAAACCCATTTAGTGGTTTTGGTGTACTTATCATTGGCGTATCCTATATTCTTTTTTATTTCTTTTTCCTTGATTGCATCAAATTTGAAAGCACACAAAATAGCATGTGGTAATGACTAGAACATGATTTCAATACTCAAATGAAGTGGTAAAATTGCATTGAGGTTGAGAATTATTATACTTTTGTTAAAAGTTAAAACTAGAAACTGCCTCTTTGGTTTTGTATTTGCTTGTGGTGATTTTAGCTAAGACAGAGACTTTGCTGTCTGTATTTTATAATAATTTTGATTGAAGCATATTTCCCTTTGTTTGCTTTTTATGATATGATCAAGAAACTCACTTTTCTACTTTTAAAATGCATACTTCGGCCTTTGCTTCATTGGTTCTCTGAAATGCAGAAAATTCCAGTTAAATTATGTCCAAGGATTCCTTTATGTTCAATCTTTGAAAAGTTAGTGGTTGATTACAACTATTCTCTGTAGATTTAATTCATTAAGCTACAAATTCAGATTCATTGAGCTACAAATTCAGATTCACTTGGTTTTCCGTTTTTTGGTCTTCTAATTTTTTATCAATTCTCTGTTTCTTTTGTTCTGTGTTCTTTGCCTTAATATATAAACGATTGCATTTTAGANGTTCAATCTTTGAAAAGTTAGTGGTTGATTACAACTATTCTCTGTAGATTTAGTTCATTAAGCTACAAATTCAGATTCATTGAGCTACAAATTCAGATTCACTTGGTTTTTCGTTTTTTGGTCTTCTAATTTTTTATCAATTCTCTGTTTCTTTTGTTATGTGTTCTTCGCCTTAATATATGAACGATTTCATTTTAGTATTTCCATTGTGTTTTTAAGCTTCTGTTTGGGTAAATAGGAATCATCTTTCTGCAGGTCTACTCAAAGGTAAATGGAGAATCAGCTATGGAAACGCCTACCATTGATGTGAGCTCTAAAGAATTCTATGGCGAGGGATATGATGACAGTGACAAGAGAATTCCTGACATGACCATTATCAACAAGCAGCTTGGTAGGTTTCCTCATTGCCTTTGGAGGTTGACTGCAGTAATGCATCTTAATAGCTTCATAGATTTTGGTTCGAGTACTGTAGACTGTATGTCTCCTTTGAATCTTGGTATAGTGTACCAACTTGCTGCAAAATCTAACTATATGGACTGAATTCAAAATTTAGGCAAATTATATGTACCAAATGAAGAATTTTTACAAAGAATATATTATCTAATCCAACTATCAGTGAAAAAGAAAATCAACAGTACCTAACAACCCATGATTTGCAGGTGTTGATTTAAGTGATACATTGATGGGATGTAGTTTTCCCAATTCATTTAATATGTAGTTTTACCAATTCTATTATTTGTTATTAATTATTTTGGTTTTTTTGAGTATCCTGCTTTGTCTTTGTTCACTTTAACTTTCCAAAAATCAGCCAAATGCTCTTCCTTGTCCTTGCTATTCTTGCAAATGATGTAGGTAGCCTGACTGTATGTGCTGGCTTTGAAAATATATTTTAATCCATTTTTCCTTTGCTTATTAATTTACCTAATTGACATTTATCCCTACCCCTTTCATGTTGTGCATGTATAGGTTAAAAAGATTATTAAGCCTTCTGCTCAAGTGTACAAGTCGTTTCCTAATCATACCCTTAATTTCCCAATTAAGACTTGCTTTTCTATTTGGCTATCTAATACTGATAAAGTAACCCTTTGAATATTTTTTTCTTTCTATTGCAGCTTTGAGAATGGTGGAATTCCTGCTAACTATGTTATAGTTGATGATGGCTGGCAATATGTTTGATTAGTTTATAACTCCAAAAATTTGGAAATTCTATGGAGATGTTGTTCTTTTAAGTGATTATTGTGAAGTTATAAAGAATGAGCAATACTTTGCAATGATTATGTATACCCTATAATTCAAAATTGTCAGTATTGTGAAATTGTAGATATTGTAAAAGTTGTCAGGCCGTTATTACTTTATCTGTTGATTTACAAGTTACATTATAAGAATTCACAATTACATAAATTGACAGAAAAAAAACCCGTGCGAACGCACGGGTCTCATACTAGTATTGAATATACAATTGTGCTGCCTACCTACTAAATTTATCGCGACGCTTTCTTCGAATGTATGAGTAAAATGTCACGTGGCGTGTCATGTGTGTGTGGATTCTGTTAATCGTTGAAAATCCCACAATTTTAACATCAAAACAATCGAAAAGGTTGTAAGACTTGGGATATATATATATATATTGCTTCTTAGCCGTAGCACTAGGCTTTTTCTTATGGCACCAATCCAGAAATGTGATCTAGGAAAACAATTACTCAATCATGAATGACTTGGATCATGATAATTACGCCAATACGTATTGTCCAGAACCAGAATCAACTGTATAAAGAACACAATTGTTTTTTTTTTCTTAAGAAAACCAAAGATTAACATGATCCCAAACATTACATACTAGAAAAGTATTTTTGCCGTTAAATGTGTAAGTTTGTCTGTAAAACCTTCTTTCGAATCATCTATAATTAATTTTTACTTATTCATTTATTAAAAATCAAATCCGCTACAGAATTCACGACATCCACATATTAGTTGGTTGTCACTAATTTTGTCTCCATCAAGCGGTTGACATATGACAGACAAATTCAATGTGAAGTAATCAAAGAATTAAGAATATACCTCGTCTTAGTCAAGCGTTGTCCTAAGTAGATTGATATGTGAGTTATTTTTACCTCATCTAAGATTGTAAGTTCAAAGTAGCGATTTTCTCTTCACTGATTACTCGATGGGAAACAACACAAGCTATTAAGGATGGTCAGAATGTTATATAAATGCGAATACTGAAAAGAAAGAATGATCTACTTTGATTATAGTAAACTAGTAATGTAGTGTATTTTCTATCACTTTGATCGATCACCAGTAATCTCCACAAGTGCATTTTCCATTCTCAAATCGATGGAAACGGTTATTATCTCTCACAATGATTACCCTTCCAGTGCATTTACTGATAAACTTGATTGCAGTGTGACAATCACCACAAACACGCAAGTTCTTCATTACTCTTATGGGTCTATCAGAAGGGAAAGTAATTAAGCCAAATGCTATGGCCAACCTCTCACTATGATACCTAATTGTCTGATTCTTCTCATCACCATCCACTTGTTTCAACACAAAAGATGTGTCTGCAACATACCCAGCTTTCTCCATTTCTTCCCTTAACTCCTCCAACTTTTTGTAAATTTCTACAGTTTTCGCATGAGATCTATCCCCAGCAGCAAATGTATGAACTCTATTTCCCTCTTCTACCCAGCTCAATCCAGTTTCCTTCTTTATTCCTCTGTCTCTTAACATCTTCCTTGCTCTCGCGGCTTCTTCCCATCTTCCTGCAGCAGCATAAGCATTAGATAGTAAAATATGAAGACCAGAGCTTAAGGAACCCAACTCATAGACTCCATCAGCAACATAAGATGCCAATTCAGTGTTCCCATGTATTCTACATCCAGTCAATAATGCTCCCCAAACACATTCTGTTGGTTCCATGGGCATTTCTTTAACTATCTGAACTGCATCCTCAAGTTTTCCAGCACGACCTAGCAAATCCACCATGGAAGCATAATGTGGGGCTCCTGGTTCAATACCATAGTTTTTCATAAGTTGAAAGTAGTATTGGCCACTCTCTACTAATCCTGCATGGCTGCAAGCATAGAGTATGCATAAGAAGGTGATGAAATTGGGCTTCATCCCAGCACTTTCCATCTGTTTGAACAATTCAAAAGTTTTATTTGTGTGTGCATGCTGAGCACATGCTATCAGCATTGCATTCCACATGCCAAGGTTTTTCACCGTTATCTCATCAAAAACCTGATAAGCTCCTTCAACAACTCCACACTTGGAATACAATGATATCAGAGAACTCCCCACAAAGCTTGATGAATCAAAGCTTGTTTTGAAGCACAGACCATGGATTTGCTTCCCCAATTCAAGTAGGGTTGAACTGCCACAAACACGTAAAACACTAGAAAGTGTAAAATCATTAACACCCACATCTTCTACTAGTGCTTGCTTAAACAACCCAAGAGCCTCCTCATCCTCACCCATTTGAGTATACCCATATATCATCCCACTCCAAGAAACTACGTTTCGTTCAGGCATTTCATCGAACACTTTCCGTGCAAGCCTTATCTCCCCACATTTAGCATACATGTCAACCATTGAGCTCCCCACAAAAACATCAAAATCATAACCTGTCTTCAAAACAAGACAATGCACACATTGCCCTGCATCACACCTAGACAGAATCGCACACGACTTAGTCGCACTGGGGAATATATGATCATCAGGTCGAACCCCAGTATGAAGCATTCGACGAAAATACTCTAGTGCAAGTAAAGGAAGATCGTTTTGGGCGAATGATGAAATAATAGAACTCCAAGTGGTGGCAGATTTATGAGTGGTCTCTTCAAAAACTTTGGAGGCAAAGAAGGGAAGTTGCGATTTCGAATAGAGGTTGATAAGATGGTGGGATATGATAGGAATGGTTTGGATACCTGATTTGATAATGTGGGCATGGAGTTGAAGTCCCTTAGGAACAGACCTTGAGCGAGTTTGAGAAAGGAGAAGGTTGCAGATATTGGTGTAATTCTGGGCGAAGCTGTATTGGTTCAAAGGGTTTTGAGGAGGTTTTGGCGAAGAGAGATCCGATGGGGTGAAGAACTGGATTAGGGTTTTCTCCTCAACTGGATTTGGTTGATNGTTCATAATGTGGGCATGGAGTTGAAGTCCTTTAGGAACAGACCTTGAGCGAGTTTGAGAAAGGAGAAGGTTGCAGATATTGGTGTAATTCTGGGCGAAGCTGTATTGGTTCAAAGGGTTTTGAGGAGGTTTTGGCGAAGAGAGATCCGATGGGGTGAAGAACTGGATTAGGGTTTTCTCCTCAACTGGATTTGGTTGATGGTGAAGCATCTAGTGAGGACGACGAGAAAGGAGTGAGAAAAGAAGGTACGCAAGCGAGAATTAGGGCTTCTAATTTCTGAAATTTCGAATGAAGGCCGAATTATAATTTAGACTCTTATGTTTAGAATATAGTTCAATTTAGTCTTTTGAAAAAAAAAAAACACAAAAAATAGTTCGTTATCTTTTCATGATATATTTCACTAGCTATTTATTCGAACTTCCTCGCTGATGGCTTTAGGTAGTTACCACCCTAGTAAACATATTAACCCCCCATGTACATACTAATATCAGATTCAGTTGTTGTAATTGAGGATATTATACTTTTTACATTGCATAGCAAGAAGTGTGATGGTAAAATTCCATCTGATATGTTCACTAATAAGTTTCTTTCTGTGCTTGAAACATTTGTGGGTTGTTACTCAGTATATGGTATTTATTTTCCTCTAATGGTGCAATGGCTTGATAATAGTTGATATGGCTTTATTTACTCCTAATTTAGTTTGTAGCAACTAGCAAGCACTTTATTTCTAGAGCTACAAACTGATTTTCTATAATTTGAAAATATAGCAGGCCCTGAACTATGAAACAAAGCAGGTGGTTTACAAATATCATTTTAGAATCTTCATAAGTGTCTAGAATTAAATAACATTACAGTCATACGGTTGAGAATATGATATATATTATATAATTATATAAGGTTACATGAAGACTACATGTTGAGAATATTATATATTATATTATGTTAAAGTGTGTCAAATAAAAGTCCCACCTTGCTTACTTTATGGATGAGCCAAGTGTATATATATTAATGTGAAAAGTAGGGGTAACCAAGTAGAGAAGAAGGAAAGTCTCGCGCACACAAGTATGAGCCTCCGATGGGCAATCGTAGTTGAAAAATGAAGATTCTCTCCCCTTGCACGTGTAGACAAAGCCATTCTTGAGCTTGTTGAAGAGCAAGGGTTGCAGCAGAAGGATAATGAAAAGTTGCATTTGAAAACACTTTGATAATTCTAGTCATCCAAATATCCCACAAACAATACACGAACAAAGTTCCATGAGAGATATTAGACACAGAAACTGAATCACAACAAGCATTCAGTTTAATCCAAAGCTGGAAGTCATCACAAGCAATGATATTCAGGTGGTTCTGATTTGCCTTCCAAATGAGTTGAGTCATCTCACACTCTCTGAATAAGTAAGTATTCAGGAGTTTCAGGAGATCTACCACAAAGGGAGCAGCATATAGAAATATTAAGGCCTCTATTAGCAAGGATTGAAGAAACAAGCAAGAGCATTGTGAATGATTTTCCAAATGAAGAACTTTTTCCTAACTTGGAAGTTAAGCTTCCAAATCCACTTGTAGCTAGTTTGCTTTATAAGGAACTGTAGAAGATTGACAGTGGATATTGCAAGTGAGCTTGTAAGCAGTTTTGATATCAAATTTGCAATTCAAGTTATTGCTCCACACCACCCTATCAGGATCAGAAGATAAATGGACACAAGGGGTAGCAAGAATGGAATCTCTAACCTCCTCAGGCAAAACAAAAGAGATTTTATTCCAATTCCAATTTCCATCCCTATCAAACACATCAGAATAGTATTTCTAATAAGTCCAAGTTGACACCAAGAATCAGCCCAGAAAAGAGTACTTGAACCAGAAACAATCACTTTATGAGTACCAGCAGCCACCACAGGTTTGCCTCTTAAGAGGCCTTTCCCAATAACAGAAGCATTGCAGCCATCACTTTAGGTATACAATATAATTTTCAACTCAATAAAATTTATATTTATTAATTAAATGAATTGAAAAAGAAAACTTTGCTGCTAGCCCGCTACTGTTGGAGAAACCCACTGATAGTACTGTAAGATAAAACTGAAAACCCATTGCTTCTACTCTCTCTCTCTACACTCAATAGTTTTTTTTAAAAAAAATCCTCTTTTTTTTATACACTTTTTTAAACCCTCTTAATCCATGTGCACAAGTACACAGTCACAACCCCTTTCTTCATTCCTCATTCCTCTTAGGGAGGTTTTTCATACAAGCCCCCTAGTCTGAGGGTGTGTCGGCGTGTCAGACACGTGTCCGTGTCCGACACCCGTACGACACTCACACGACACATATTCATAAGTTTTAGAATATANTACAATATAATTTTCAACTCAATAAAATTTATATTTATTAATTAAATGAATTGAAAAAGAAAACTTTGCTGCTAGCCCGCTACTGTTGGAGAAACCCACTGATAGTACTGTAAGATAAAACTGAAAACCCATTGCTTCTACTCTCTCTCTCTACACTCAATAGTTTTTTTTAAAAAAAATCCTCTTTTTTTTATACACTTTTTTAAACCCTCTTAATCCATGTGCACAAGTACACAGTCACAACCCCTTTCTTCATTCCTCATTCCTCTTAGGGAGGTTTTTCATACAAGCCCCTAAATTTAGAAAGCTAAATTGCATTTTAGCCTAAATATAATCTTTTTGTTATTCTCTCTCTTTTTCATCCACAGTCCACAATGTGAACGTATTCAAGTTGCCCAAATTCCTTTTCCCTTACTTTGACAATAAAGAAAAAATGAACCACGACTTCTTCTTATATGAATATTGACAATTGAGGATTACATTAAGGATGTCATTGTCAATACTAGTATTCATGGAGTCTCTATACCCTTGTTGCAAATGAGGACTCCACTTTATGTTAATCTTGGTTTTTGTTTCTTATCGTTTTTACTGTGCCTTTTTTGTTATGTAAGTTTTTTCTATCAAAAAATAAAATAAAAAAAGGACATTCTGTCCCAGGTGGACAAGCTTAGCTTGTTTCAGAATTCAAATAATTTACATTTAGTTGAGATCAAACCTTTATAAACCACCTACCTCTATACCTGCTCGATAGTGAAACCTTTAATTAATGCGCACTAAATCTGTATCTATAGTCACTAATCACTCTTAAATTTTATCCTCAATAGTTTTTCTTTTTAAATCGGGGCCGCTCTAATTTATCATTTTCCCATAATAAGATATATATTCATTTTGTTCCTCAACAAATACTTCTTTCATTGTGATTAATACAGGTGACCGATTTGGTTAACCTAAGTTCATGGCACAGGTTATTTTTTGTATTTTGCTAGAAAACATAATGGGCTTAGGTAAAGAATGTCGCTACATGTGGATAACATTTTTGTCAACTATAAATGTTAGGTATCCCTTAGCATATTTATTTTGTTTCAATGTGTGGTTTGGCATTGAAACCAGTCATAATGGATGTGACTTTGCCCTGTATATATACTATGGGTTTGCATGTCCTTTATGTATTTAAAATAAATAAGGGACTAAATTGTTAATTTAGTAAAGAAAGAGAAACCAAATAGTAAATTTTCTCTTATTTTTAATTTCATAGACTATAGTTTTAAACATGGACGACCAGAAAGGGGTGGAGCCATATAATATAAGATATATATGGATTACGCTAAAATATATCTGTTTTTGGATTACGCTAGTTTCAACATCTTAAGTTCGCTCAAATCTCAATTCATCTCAATCTAACTTTCTGACTCGTAAAAATAAAAACAAAATTATTTTTATCTAATTAAAACTATATTTTGATCTCTCACATAATATTATTTTCTCAATTTAATCTCTTTATAGATTTTTTTTTAAAATNATTGTTTTCTCTAATCTAATTCAATATAAACCACTAAATAAAATAATGAGTTCAAATGCTATTTTAAATCTAATCTAACTCGTTGAACACCCCACCCCTACTTAAAGATAAACAAAATAACAAGTTAGTTAGTAGTTACAATGATTAACTAGCCATTTATTTTCGTATGATGAATTAATCCTTTAACCATGAACCTTGCATAATATAATAGCATTTGATTTTTAAGATTTCATTTCAATTAATTCAGGCTTGACATGTATAAGATAATGATAGTGAAATATTTTTTTAATAAATAAAATTTAAAATGTTATTTAAATAATATCAAACTATAAGTTGAACTAATCCTACATATAGCTCATTTGATCCATCAAAACATATTCTTCCAAACGTGAATTACCGTTTTACCCTCCAAATTCGTCTGCAAGGCATTTCTCTATTCATTTCTGAAAGATAATCATAATCCATCCACCAACCTTAAACTACATTTTGCAGCTTCCATTTCATTTGAAGTCACAATGACAAGCACACTGATCACACCACACCCACCTGTCAAATATTCAATATGCTCACATGACTAGTTATTTCTTGTTGGAACTTGCTTCCTCTTTCACATTTTCAATATAATTATCTCGTTACTCGATCCCATTTTTGTGATTCACTTTTCTACCACATTCCTTCCAACTATATCCCATTATAATTTAGGTTAAAGTATATTGAATTTATCTAAGTTGAGTTACTTGTACAAAAATTTAGGTTAAATTACAATAGACTGAATATGATCAGATGTATTTTGTTTTAAGTTCAAATGCGATGAGAATTAAAAGTTGCTTTTGACGGTTTTTTTATTGTTTAGTTGGGACCGTTAACAAATAAGGTCAAATCAAACTCTTAAAATTAGATTATTTATTTCATGATCAAATGAATAAAGTTAATTATATATATCTCGTTCCAAATATGACTGTTATGAATAAGAAACTTTGAGTTATTTTTGGCAAATCATTTATGTGTTCAGTTGAGTCTATTGACAAACAATGTCAAATCGAGCCGTAAAAGTGATTTTGAGATAAAAATAAAAAAATTATGAAAATATGTTGGATCAATTTTATAAAAAAAAAAAAAANATATATAAAAAAAAAAAAAAATACATGCAAAAGTGCTCTTAGTACCCCAAAATATGAGGTTAGTTTCAATTGTACCTCAAAAGTTCTTATTAGGTCAATTGTCCCCCCAAAGTATGAGGTTAGTTTCAATTGTACTCTAAAAGTTTTTTGAGTCAATTATACCCCTAATCTTTTCTTTTTTGTGTCAATTGTTTCTCCAAAGTTGTTTTAAGTCAATCGTATCCTCAAAGTATGAGGTTAGTTTCAATTGTACCCCAAAAGTTTTTTGAGTCAATTATATCCCTATTTTTTTTTTGAGACAATTGTAGCTTCAATATTTTTTTTTGTGTCAATTTGAGAGTACAATGGACTCAAATATGAAATAGGGGAAACAATTGACTCAAAAAAAACTTTGAAGGTACAACCGAGACTGACCCTATACTTTATAGGTACTAAAAGTACTTTTTCAAAAAAAGAATATATATAAAGGGCGAGAGTAAAATTCACCCCAAATAAAATAGGACCAAAAGTGTAATATAAGCCACAGAAAGAGCACCGTCCTTTTCAGAATTTAAAAGAGGGAGCCCACCACAGAGCCCACTGTTTGCGCTGAATTCTCCTAAGGTTTCGTTTGTGTGTTTGGTCCTCCATTTCCATTCTTGTTCTTTTTGGGTTTTGACCCTTTTGGCCTCAGAAATGCTTCAACTTTTCTTCGCCGTCGCCTTCTCCGCCGTGCCTCTCACCCTTTACATCCCTCCCATCCGTAGCTTCAACCTCTTCGTTCACACCATCCAAGTCTGCTTCCGTCACACCACTCTCTTCGCCGTTCGTGCCTATCCTCGCTTTCGTCTCGCTCTCTCCAGAATCTTCAACTCTATTCTTCGCGTTTCGTCCAGGTAGAACATTTCTCTCGCCTCTTTGTAAATTTTTGTCTCCGATTCTAAGCCCTAATCGGCTTCGAGAAATTATTAATTCGGAGATTGATTTCTTTCTTTTGCGCTCCGGTCCGGTTCGATCTTGTGATGAATAATAATCGCCGGTTGTAACAGTTCGATTCTTGTTTTGTGGTTTTTTGTTGCTTTTATTATCCGTTTCTTGTTTTCTTCTGGATTTCTTCGATTAAATTTGCGGGAATACGTTTCTGGATTCCCGTGCCGTTGAAACAACCTCGCGCATTTCACGGAGAAATTCCGTCGGTGGCTTGTTGCGATTTTGTTTCATGCAATTTAACTTGATCAGCTACTTCTGTAAATAGAAATCTAACCGGAGTCTCAATTTCAATGAAGGTAAAGGGATGATCATATTCATAATCACGATGTACATATAAAATAGCATAGAATTAGGTTAGGATATATCCTATGCTTCGCAGATTTCAGGATTTGAAGAAGACGACCCCTATCACTGTAATATCCCGTTTCACATATTCTAACAAAATTTTTCCAGTTGGGAAATGTGTGTTTGTTTGTTTGTTTGTGTCTTTGATTAGGATTGTTGTCGAGGGGCGTAGGACTGATTTTTCTAATTCATGTAATGTAACTTTTGATATTATGATTTTTAGAAATATAATGTTTATTTAGATTATTTCAAACATTTTTATCATTTTATGAATGTTTTTTATTCGTTTATGCTAAAATAAAAAACTAATTATTTATGACATTTGTAGAGACGGTGATGAGTATTGAGGTTGTGGTGATGACAAGAAAGAGTTTGGTAAGGAGTAAGGAGTAAGGAGAGATCGTGGTGCAGCGAGAATGATGGTATTAATAGTAATAGTGACATTGTGACAATGATTATTATTCCTAATTGGAATATTCATGGCGATGTTGATAATGAAGGTAATGGTAAGGTAGATATGGCGATAATTATAATAGTGACTAGTAGAAATGGAGATGTAGACTAGAGATAGTTTCAAATTACACTTGTGATGGTGATAGCATAGTTATTAAAACCGGACCGGCCGGTTCGACCGGTTGAACCGGGAACCGGCCAGTAGGCTGGTCCGAGTCGGTTTAATAACCGGCCAGGCAGAGAACCGCCCTGAACCGGAGGCAAACCGGTTGAACCGGTCCTGGTTCATAATTTTTTTTTCTTTTTTTTTTTTTAAA
>QANZ01054526.1:42704-62769 GCA_003254925.1 Chamaecrista fasciculata | reverse complement strand
GGGGTAAAGTAAAGAATTGGCATTATTTGATGGTAAAGCCAAAGATATCAGATGCAACTAGTGAAGGAAATAATGAAGTATCAACTCTTATACCAGATATCAACTTAATATTTATAGATAAATATTGTGGCACTTACCTTTTTCTGATCCTTGAAACTGAGTGTAGAATTATGTTCTAGAACTGAAAAAGTGAAAATGGACTGTTATTGAGGGATAATGGTAAGAATATGTTCCAATATCAAATTTCATCAAGAACCTCAAAACACCATTGCTGGTGGATAACAATGACAAAATAAATACATGAAGCAGGTGATCCTCACTACATATCGGTTCTTATCCAAGTCTCCCAAAGTTAGCCGGAATAAATAATTGTAATTCCACCAACAAAAGCTTCCACTTGCTCTTCGCTGTAGGAGCTTATAGGACATTGGTGAGAAATTATAATCAACTTATTTATAAATGAGGGCATCACGTCCAGGCCCAATACCAATGTAGTGAATTGGCACACCAACAAGTTCTTCTATCCGTTCCACATATTGGCGTGCAGCTCTTGGAAGCTCAGAATAGTTTCTGATGGAAGAAATGTCACACTTCCATCCTGGAAGTACTTCATATTCCACCTACAACACATGGAACAGAAAATTACTTGGGTAATACAGAATCCTCATGCAATTGAGACCATTATCAACAATGAAAGCTTGTTATCAGTTCAGTGATCAGAACTATCAAGACAGTATCCAGAAGCGGTTGAGATTTCTTCCACCCCTCAGGAGCAGATGGGAAAGACTTCAGCTTACCTTCAATTGGTCTAGAAGACGGAGATCTGATGGGAAAGATTTGATTGGCGTACCATCAACAAGTTTATAAGAGACACCCAACTTAATTTCAGCAAAATCTGATAAAACATCCAATTTGGTGAGATTGAGTGATGAAAAACCATTGATCTGACAGCAATATCTTAATGCAACAATATCAAGCCATCCGCAGCGTCGAGGACGACCGGTAGTTGTGCCAAACTCCTGCCCAGCAAATCTAAGGAGATCACCCTCTTGATCCAAGATTTCTGTTGGAAAAGGACCAGAACCAACCCTTGTAGTGTATGCTTTAACCTGAAAGCCAAAATAAAGTTATGGAAACTATTTTGCCTATGCCAAAAGCGAACCAGTTGTAAACATAAAACTTGCTAAGTACTATTTGGGGGAATCACTAAAGAGTTCTTAAACTAGATATCAAAATAGAAAACCACCAAATTCCTCAGCTAAAAGTAACTCTGTGATGGAGAATCAATAATAATGGAGACCTTGGAAAAATCATATTCTAGAAAGAAGAAATGAATTATTGCTACCTAGGGAATATTAGAGTTTGACTGGAAAATGAACTATGCTTTTATTATCTTGGAAATANACTCTGGCAATACGGGGCCAAAAGAGAAAAAAATTAAAAAAGAAGAAAAAGTACATATTTTTTGAAGAGTAATATAAAGTAAGAAATGACCAAATGACAACAACAATGAACCAGAAAAGGAAGACTATCCACGCACCACACCTATTAGATCACCAACAACTCTTGGAGCAATACCTAGACCTGTACAGATCCCACCTGCTGATGGACTAGATGAAGTGACAAAGGGATAAGTTCCAAAATCAATGTCCAACATGGTTGCTTGTCCTCCTTCAACTAAAATCTTCTTCTTTTGTGTTATAGCATCATTCATGACATGCACAGTATCAGCAATGAAGGGTTCCAATCTCTCAGCGTATCTCTTGTACTTTTCAACTTCTTCCCTGAGCATGTCCGGACCATAGTTAAAATCTTTGAATCTTAAGGCCGCATCTGATAATAAAAGATCAAGCTTGTGAGGAAAAGTATCCATGTGCCTCAAGTCACTTACTCTAATGCCATTACGGATGACCTTGCTGGAATAGCATGGTCCAATGCCTCTCCTTGTAGTGCCAATAAAAGATTTTGCAAGTTCAGCTTCTCTTAGCCCATCCACTACTTGGTGGAAATCAAACAACAAGTGAGCACGATCAGATATCAATATCCTTCCCTGGCAAGAGACTCCATTGGATTCTAGGCCATCAATTTCTTTAAAAAGCCCTGGAAGATGCACGACAACCCCATTTCCAATAACACACAGTGTATCCTTATTGAGGATACCTGAAGGAACAAGATGAAGAGCAAACTTTTTTCCTTCTGCGTTATAAATGGTATGCCCAGCATTAGCTCCACCCTGACACCATGTAATGATTACAGATAATCAGGGGAAACTCAATTGAAATTGAATTCTATAAATAAATTAAAAAAAAAAAAAAGGAACTAACGGCATTGCCTATCAAACAAAGTATTCATCAAACAAAGTATTCATTGGCCTATCAATTTAGAGTATCTCAATATTTCTTAAGCTTAAATAACGGCATTTCCTTCTACCACATTTCTAGACTTTCAACTCCAACTTCAGCTAGCATAGACTACAACAGTACAACAGAAGCCAGCTCAATTACGCTTTCAAAGTAACCATCCAGTAAATCAATGATACAACAAACTACGTTCATTAGCAGCGACCACTAAGCAGGCAAGCACATCAATCGAACGGAAGAATGAACAAGTTTGTTAATCAACAACAGCAAGTTCAGTAAACAAAAGGAGATAAATCAACAAACTAGACAAAATTAGTACACTACCAGAATCAATCAGTAAGTTGAACAAGTTTACCTGGCAACGAGCAACGATGTCGAAATGCTGGGCGAGGATATCAACAAGCTTTCCTTTGCCTTCATCGCCCCATTGGCAACCCAAAACGCCGGAGACCTGAGTGAGGGACCCGATTCGAGTGGGGCCATCGGAGACAGAGACGACGGGGTCGGCCGCCGAGCAAAGGACGGCGGCGCTCCGGCGAGGAAGAAAAGGGCTACGGTAGAATTCGATGGCTCTGCGAGGGAAGCAGACAGTGTGGGGATCAAGCGTGAGGGATGAGAGACTCATATTGCGAAAGAATGGAAGCACAATGAAAGAGGGATATAATAATGGGAAATAAATGGAAACGCAATAAGATTGCAAACAAAGAAGTTGCTGTTACTTTTTGGCTAAAATGCACTTCTGGTCTCATAACTTTGGCAAAAGTTCAAATTTGATCCCATAACTTTTTTTGTTGCAATTTTGGTCCCATAACTTTGGTAAAGGTCTCAATTTGGTCCCATAACTTTTTTTGTTGCAATTTTGGTCCCATAAATTTGGAAAACGTCTCACTGTTGGTCCCAATACTGATTTCCATTCATTATCTGGCGCTAAAGATGATCTGACATACTGAGTTGGATGATGACGTGAAAAATATGAGTGAAGTTATGGGACAAATGGAAATTAGCTTGGGACCAATGGTGATACGTATTTAGAAGTTATGGGACCAAATTGAGACCTTTGCCAACGTTATAGGACCAAAATTGCAACAAAAAAAGTTATGGGACCAAAAGTGCACTTTAACCTTATTTTCTTTTGTTTTTGCACTAGTGGAGAGCGGCATATTTGCAAAAGTAGAAGCAGCCTTTTTCTAAAGGGTAAATTATGTTATTTAAAAATAATATTTGGGTATTTTGTGGTATTTTCCCTTAATGGTTTGGTACATTGAGGTTTAATTCCGCTAAAAATATGACAGAATTTGACATTTATAAGGTTATTTCATAATTTTCATAGAGAGAAAAAAAATTTAATGTGAGAAAAAGAAGTTGAAATTACTGAAAGACAAAAAAAAAATATTTAAATATATTCAAAATAGCCCTTAAAAACACAAAATTTTAAAAATATAATTTCTTTACGAAATTTATTTTATTGGATTTGTTGTGATGAGTAAGTTCTAAATATACAACTTATTTTAAAAAAATTTATTTCTATCCATTATTATTTTTTACTTAAAAATGTTATATCACTATGTGAGAATAAAGAATCATTTAAAAAATTTTAACTTTGTTTGTTATTATAAAGATACGTATGTCTCAAAGATAATAATTATAATTTTAAACTATTGACTTTGTTAATTTCTAAAAATGTTAAAAAAGAATTGAAAGAGATGAATTCATTAGATGATGTGGCACAATCTGAAATGTTGAGATGAATTCAACGGCCAACTTTACACACTGCAGGACCATTGTCCATTTCTAAAAATTCTTCTTGTTGAATTTTTTTTCGTAATTAATAAGAAGATAATTTGGACCGAATATAAGGATTCGTAAGTTCATGTATGCAAAATCTGACCAAAAAAGAAAATGTATGAAAACCGATTTTATTAAGGCAAAACACCCTTTCATGCCCCTAAAGTTTGCAGTGATTTTCAGTTATGCCCTTAACGTTTCATTTTGTTCAGACATGCCCTCAATGTGCAACCAACGTTTCAATTATGCCCTCAATTTTGACTCAATGCACATGTGGCAATTTTTTTACTTATGTGTCATTTTTTTTGTTTGGCTTGATTACGTGGCATCATGACTGGGCAATTTTCTTATTTTTTTTTCACCTTGGCATGATGACTGGATTTACATTTTTTAACATAAAAATTGAGTAAACTAGCAAATCAGTCCCTGGATTTACATTTTTCATCATCTTCATTCATTTTAGTCCCAAATTCTCAAAATAAAATTGTAAAGTGTCCCAAAACACTTCCAAACATTTCAATTTAGTCCTTAAAAGTATTAAAAACCTTAAAACCTAAACTCTAAAATTCTAAACCCTAAAACCCTAACCCCTAGACCCCTAAAAAAAACCACTCTCTTGCAATTGGGTCCCTAGGTCCTCAAATTTATTAAATAGAATTAAAAAAAACAATTGGTCCTAAATCCTAATTTCATTATCATCTTCATCTTCATCATCATCTTCTTCACCTTCATCATCTTCATCATCTTTGTAATTTGAACAAACACAATAGGGCCTATTTGGAATTTAATCCAGCAAGAATCCCTCTCCAACTCTAAGTATACATAGATAGATCTACTCATATAACAATCAAATCGCTCAACTCAAACGAAAAATAATATGAATAGCCTCCTCATCCTCGCAACATACAGATCTACGAATCTAGTGCTTCAAAATGGCGACCATGGACATAACAATGGAAGCGCCGATCATAGCAAGCGAGGCGGAGACAGATCCAGCGGCACCGGCAGCCGGCGATGGAGCCGGAGAAGACGCCGGAGAATCTTGAGCCAAGGAGGCGGAGGCGGAGAAAAGAGCGACGACGATGAAGAGAGCGAAGACCTTGAATGTGGAGACTGAAGCCATAACGAGGACGAGAGAAAAGAGAAGAAGATGTGAGAACTGTAATTTGAGATTGGTGAGAGAAGAGAGGTCAGGGATGGCACCGGAATTTAGTTTAAATTCCAAATAGGCCTTCTTGTGTTTGTTCAAAGATGATGAAGATGATGAAGGTGAAGAAGATGATGATGATGATGATGATGATGATGATGATGATGATGATGATGATGATGAAGAAGATGATGAAGATGATAATGAAATTAGCATTTAGGGACCAATTTTTTTTTAATTCTGATTTAATAAATTTGAGGACCTAGGGACCAAATTGCAAGAGAGTGGTTTTTTTAGGGGTTTAGAGGTTAGGGTTTTAGGGTTTAGAATTTTAGAGTTTAGGTTTTAGGGTTTTTAATACTTTTAAGGACTAAATTGAAATGTTTGGAAGTGTTTTGGGACACTTTACAATTTTATTTTGAAAATTTGGGACTAAAATGAATGAAGATGATGAAAAATGTAAATGCAGGGACTAATTTGCTAGTTTACTCAATTTTTATGTTCAAAAATGTAAATCCAGTCATCATGCCAAGGTGGAAAAAAAAAAAATAAGAATGCTCAATCATGATGCCACGTAATCAAGTCAAACAAAAAAAATGACACATAAGCAAAAAAAATTGCCACATGTGCATTGAGTCAAAATTGAGGGCATAATTGAAACGTTGGTTGCACATTGAGGGCATGTCTGAACAAAATGAAACGTTAAGGGTATAACTGAAAATCACTGCAAACGTTAGGGGCATGAAATGGTGTTTTGCCTTTTATGTCAGTTATGGCCCCAATGTGAAACATTGGTGTCAATTATACCCTAACTTCAATTTTTTTTGGGCCAAAGTCCTATTTTGGTCCCTCAAGTTTGCTCAAAGCTCCGTTTTGGACCCTCAAGTCTCTGGTGAACTTTCCGGCGAGATACACGGCGACCTCGACAATTGCAAAAACTTATAATCCAAGGTTTTTTGACATCTTGAGTTCAATGACGGCCTCCATTTTGCGAAAAAATGACTGGCAAACCGCTGAAAATTTACATAGTCGCCGAAAAATTACACAATCGACAAAAATCATATTTTCGGTCATTTGTTTGCAAAATGAAGGTCGCCATTAAACTCAGGAGGTCAAAAAACCTTGGATTAGGAGTTTTCGTAGTCGTCGGGGCCGCCATGTATCTCGCCGGAAAGTTTGCCGGAGACTTGAGGGACCAAAACGGAGTTTTGAGTAAACTTGAGGGACCAAAATAGGACTTTGGCCCAAAAACAATTGAGGTTAGAGTATAATTGACACAAAACAAACGTTAGGGGCATAACTGAAACTGACCCCAAACGTTAGGGGCACCAAAGGGTCTTTTGCCAATAAAAATTACAAAAACATTTTGGGGTCAAAATGTAATTTTGGAAAATATAAAAAGGAGATAATTATATATCATTCCTAAATTTGAAAAATAAATGCAATTTACTCCCAAATTGTGGGCGGTCGCAGAAATTGAGCTCATGGGTTTTGAGAATCTCTTTGGCAACTCTGAAATTGGACACAACTATGGTGGTGGATGCGCCTATTGGAAGCTGCATGATAGGGCCATATTGCTGAGCTAGCTTTTGTAAGCGTTTGGGAATCACTGAGCCAAGAAGGTGAAGGTGGCCAATGATGGGTAGAGCCGGTGGGCTCGGTGGGGGTCCAATATGGTTCGAGCCACTTTTGGTGATTGGTACATTGCTATACCTATACGGCTCCAACCACTTCACGATGATGATGAAATGAGGACAGTGCTAATAATTATTATCAACATAACTAAGCAGGACTCAATATTAACGGCACCCATCTTATAAATTATAATGTATTCAGGGATCTATTTATAATTTTTTGAAATTTTTTTGGGGTCAATATGTAATTTTTAAAAATTTTGTTATAGTTAATTATAAAATAGCTCCAAAGGGTACTAAAGTGTTAATGGAGAATACCACAGGGTACCAAAGTGTCAAGTTTCAAACCACAGGATACCAAAGTGAAATAGAGTCAAACCACAGGATACCAAAGTATAATTTAACCTAAAATTTATTCAAAAGGCACACTATGGTTGCTGCATGTCTGCAAATTCCTTACATAGTTATATAAGTTTCTACTTTTTGAACCATAACCCATGATGCTGTATCTTATATCATTTTATCTATCGAAGATTTGAACTTTTATACCACAGGGTCCTCAATTCTAACGTAAACTACTCCTTCCCCACAATATATATATAGATGCAATGGCAGGTATAGAGGGTTTATTCATCAAACATCCAACGGAATATAAAATTGAAGTATCGCGACTATGTTGTTGTATATATGTGGAAAAACTTCGTGAGCATGCATGCATGGAAATGGCTGCCATGCATGCATGGACTTTTCTTTTTGGACAAGGCAATGCCAGAGGTTGATGATTTGCGCTGTATGGTCCTTTAATTTTTTTGAACACACGAGTTTATGTGAATATGTGTTCATAATATTTTTTTTTTAAAAAAAAAAACAGACTCGCAATGGGCAGTTAGCCGGTTCTACTCTTTTTTTTTTGTTTTTTTACCAAATTAAAATTAAGAAAATAGTTAATTTAAAAAATAAAACACTCTTGAAATAGAAAATTTATATATAACTAATTAGGAAATGTATGAAANATAATTTAAAAAAAAAAAACAGGATGACTATTTATAAAATTCACAGCAAGTAGAAAATTACGTTCAACTATTACTATTATTATTGTTTAGTCATCACTATACTCTCAATTAACTCCGTCATTTGTGTTCTTAATGCTTAACATGCAAATAAATTATATTAACTATGAAAATTTTTGGATTGTATTTGCTTCACGTATAATTGTCTAATATAAACAGAGAGAGTAAGCGTTTATGTTCAGAGTAAGCCCACACTTTGTATAATCTCCAATACTTAATTAGTTTTCTCAAAAAATCTCAAGATTTTAAAAAATCGATTATCTAATATTCATCGATTATCTAATATTCATCTCCAATACTTTATCATTATCATCCTCCATGAACCTCTTTGGTATAAACTCATCTGGCTTCACCCATGCCTCTGGATCCCTCATGATAGCATACAATGTAACATTACGAAGAGTGCCTATTTCCATGGCTAGATTTTTTCATATGAATAACGATTCGTAATTTTTTTCTTTTTCTTTTGCTAGTTTCCATTTAATCATAGTTATTAAGCTGAAAGACATTTCAGTTTTCCGCTTAGAAAGACAAGAGTATAAGACCACAGAATTTGGAGAAATTTATTTAAAATGATCATAACAAACAATTTTGTATGGGATATAACATGATTAATACCCAGGAATCACCATTTACTTGATAATATATCGATGTAATCATTTTAGAAGATTAATTTATTAATTGAAGGTGGTGGCTCACAATTTAAACTTGACCTTCGTCCACTTCTGTACATGCCAAGAAAAAAAAAATCTCTAAAATCTCACTTCCTGAGATATAGCAGAAAGGTAATCAATTCATTCCCTTATTGTTCACGATCTCTTGAATATTCTACTCCTCAAAAACTACATCCAGATTCATCAAGCCCCATGAATGCTTTTAAGACATTGATCAGGTAGTCCGAACTTCTTGTTCAAGTGAACTTGTTTTCTCCAAGGGTCTTTGTGTAACTTGTAATGCAAAACCTTATATTCAACAAAAAGCTATGAGTCAACTGGTATTACAGACAAAAAAAGAAACTGGTATTACAGACAACATATGAAGATCATGTTTACTTCCAAAATCTCTATTTAGACTCAACATACTGTAAAATTTGTCATCTTTGCTCTCAATGATTGATGTTTCATGAAATAGAGTCCTATAAACCTTGCAGAAATACGCAGCAAATTGTAAATGTTAAGTATTTTAAAGTAAAGGAAGACAAATACCTGTAATAAAGTAGTGAATACGTCATCTTCTATTAATTTTAAGAATTCAACTGCCCAATCATTAACATGTCCATAAGCAGCTTTTTGCCTCTCAGCTTCAAGCACAACAGAATCGCGATACAAAAATCTCTGCCAGATTTTCTGAACATTTGCCAACTTGAATTTGATTTCTGTGTCATTGAATCCCTAGAGGATGCAGAAGACCACCAATCACTCAAACAATCTTATCTAGGATGTCAAATTCATTTTCAGTTTCTCAATTTAAGTAGTATAACACCAAAAGTAGATCAAGTAGAAAAAAGAGTACCCGAAGTATCTTTATCAAATTAGGAATTTCTTCTTCAGGTATTCGAACAGCAAAGCTTTCGTGGTTGAGCACATTCTCATATGGCAAGAAAACCCCATCCTATAGAGCAAGGATCCAAAATGGAAAAAAGTACGCAGCTTACCATCATCATTTGATATTTTCATTGTATAGAGGTTCTATTAAACAATCAACCTAGAGATAGAAGACACTATACAGTCTCATAACCTTCACTTGTGGCAAATATTGACACATTTAAGCACCTCTTAAATATTTTCCAGAGCTTTTAGGTTATTAAATGTTAAAACTAGTTAATAAATGATAAAAAGCTCGAATTCAAGGTTGCGTCTTTAGCAGTGACAAGGCCAGCTCACTATCAAACAACAAAGCTAGTAACTTGAAATTAATGACCTGTTTTACAAAACATTGTTAAGATTGATTCAACGATGATTCACATGGAAATTAGACAAAACAAAAGCACATAATCTATTACCTGAATGACCACAGGAATGCATCCTTGCAAAATACTATCTTCCATGCGTCCACTCCAACCATCTCCAGGCAATACCCCACAAAAAACAGAACTTGCTAGCTCAACATGATAGTTTTCAGAACGCACTGGGGTCACAATGACATCTTGAGCATGCTGTTTTCCAAGCTTTCCCTCCTTGTTTGGGCTTGACCCAAACTCTTCTCCTAGTTTCTGTCTGATACCCATGCTATATCTGCATCATTTCCCATAAACTTGCAATAGATCTTCAACGCTGCAATAATAGATATAAACCAGAACTAACTTCAAATGACCTACAACCTATCTAACCATGTTATTACCCAGAAAGTGAGAGTATTTATTAAACTGTCATATAAAATATTAACTGGTGACAGCTTAAGGTTTTGGGATCTAGTAGTTCTCGACATGGTATCTAAGTTTCTATGACCAAGTCACAACGAATTCAACTTTTGCCACTCTCATTCTAATGAAATTAATTTCAGTCCAAGGTATATTGGAATTGTGCTTCGTCCATGCTTCAAGCACAAAGGGCTCTCATATGAGGAGACGTGTTTGAGATGCTGATATCATAAAACCATATTTTGGCCTTCATCTAATAATTTAAACTTTTAGGATGAAGTAGTTCTTGACAAGGATAATGTAAACATGCTGCAATCACAATTTGGCACCTACTTAGGTTACCTTCCAAAAGATTTCAAAATTCATTAGAAGACTTACGTATCCTCTGGCCTTCCATTAGTGTAAGCAGATCCTAAATTCCCATTGAAATAGAAAAGTGTCTTCCGCTTTTCAAAGGGCCTGAAAATGAACCATAGCATGGATCTGATGCTGCTTTCATGAGGTTAAATTTTTAAGAGACCACATGATTCAAGAATGACCAGAAAAATAAGCAATGATTTGAGGTAATAATTTCTTGACTGTTTTTACCGAGCCCAAAGTTTTGAAGTCAATGCATTAACATCCGGAACTTTCCAAGCAGGAAGCACAAGATCTTTTTCTGGGTCAAAACATGGATGATTGCCTCTTCTATCAGAAGAAATATCATCCCAGTTGTCAGCCCAGTAGGCCGTAGTTGAATGGTTATGCTTCGTATTTGTGTTTCCCCAGTGAACTAACATCATGCTGTTCCATATCTCCTTAGGGGAATAGCAAGCACCTTCATCCCATGAAAAAAACTGCCTTCAGATGCAAAAGTGACATCATATCAGGACAGGCTCGTCACCAGCTAAAACAATTAGCACTACTTCCTTCAAATGTCTTCAACATTAGGGAGAAAAAATTCCTCTTACTCATACCCATATGTGGTCCCTTCCTGACGAGCGGTTCCAATAAGGATATTGCTCAACAATGTGATTATATGCTTTCTTGTAATATTCCAGAGTGAGAGAGCTCCGCAGACCCCTATGCTCCTGAACATTATCCAATAAAATGCTGGAAAAGTGAGAAGCAATACATAGATACTATACAGAATACACACTTCCACATATGTGCATATATATTACAAAAGTGATCTATCAACCCGAGGGTAAGATAACAAAGACAGAGGTTTTTTATTCAATTTTGGACAATGCTGATTAGAGCGTTTGTGAAAGAATAACTATTATGCATGATATCGCTGCTTGCACACATTGTTGAGCAAAAAGATTCATCTCAACTATCTTATTCATTTTGATATCGCTGCTTGCACACATAATACGTCAACAAAAACCAATTTCATCAATATCACAACATAAATGCCAAGAGTAACTATCATCCAATCAATGGCAAATTTTGGAATTTAGCAAGCCCATCAACATGGACAGGTATAATTGCATCGATCATCGTGTCATACAAATGCCGGACATAGTAATACACAACCTACAGATCTATAGTAATGAAAACATAAAAGCTGAAAAGTACATACCTGCATACTCAAGTGAGGAGTATCGTCAGCTCGAGTTATTATACATGAATCAAGAACGGGAACAAAGAAAAAGTCTGCTTCTTCACCATTTAGGGTACGATGAGGACTAGCTAAGATACTCTCATAAAGTGCTATCTGTAGACAAGCAGCAGCACGTGATAGACATACTACTAAATTTTATTACTTTAACAAAGTTAAAGGTCCCATTTAAAATCTCTGAAATACCTGTGCACCATATAATTGACTTGTCCACACTGTTGCATTATCGCCATCATATAATCTATTTACACAGTCTAACTTAAATTGGCGTCCCTAAAATAGCCAAAAGGAAAAATTATATTAATATAAAAACAAACTTGATCTTGGGAGTTGGGATATAACTAAGAATGAATTGAGATCATCCTGACCTCAAGAAGAAGGCTGTTGAACTCTGGGGGCAAATCATAAACATATATTAGAGGCCTTTTCTTGGCAACAACGGCATTAATATTGGTAATTTTATCAACAAAATGAACATTGTCAGGAAGATCAATCTGAGCTGGACGAAGCCAATTAGGCCACTCCATTATAGAAGATATGATAGATGGAGTGCTGCAATCAACTCCATACCAGCCATTGTCACACTGAAATATACAATAGATTCTGTTTTATCTGGTATCAACTTTTAAGTAATAAGTGATCAGCAACAACTTTTCTAGGGACTTCTTGATTCTTTTTCATTATAATTATAATTCTCAATCATATTGTTTTTAATAGTGTTATGTTTGCCAACACCAATTCCTATGACAAGACAAATAAAAATAAATATTATTGACAAATTTTTTCTTCTAGAAGCCAAATTTGGAGACCAAATATTGGTTGCACGTTATTAAACAAATGAATTACTTGACAGAATCCCCCGCGGCAATGGCCATTTCCAGAGCATTGATTAATGCAAGTAGATTGAACAGGGATTTCACAAAACCTTCCAACGAGACCATCATAGTAGCAGTCACATTCATCTTTAAATTGCACCTTGCCAGCATATGCCTCAGCAGGGTCCACATTGCACCAACCAAATTTGCTTCCATTAGTTGTAAACACATCCTGGTCAATTCTTGTCCAGTCAACTTGTTTGGAACCACCAGGTTCAGAAGGTGGACTGAAACAGATTTAAGGCACATAAATTGAACAGTAATTAATGATAATCAGCTGATGGAAGTCAATGCCAGGACTTTGATGTTAGAATCACGTACATAATTTGAAAACCACATTTCTCTACCAGTGGTCGATTAGGATATTTTGTGCCTTCTCCACAGAAGCACATTGCTCTTGTTTTGTCACATTTATCAGGGCATATTGAGACAACCCATCGTCCAAATGGCTGATCTGCTGATCCTGGGTAGTTGCATTCCAATTGCAAACTCTCAGTGCACCCATCTCCTGTCACATCAGCATTTGTTTTGTTGCCAAAAGAGTATGGTTGGTAAGGCCAAATGATAAGTTAAAATATGCTTTTCAGCTATAAGTAAACATATTACATAAAGAAAACGGTGACCTTAAATTATTAGTAACTTTCTTATTCTCTCCTACTATAATTAAGTAGGAGGGAAGTAAGAATACATTTTAGTTTTTTTTCATTATTAAGGAAATCAGGTCATACAATGAAAAATATAATGACGTAGTTGAGTTCATACATTGATCAAAACAAACAGAATTAATATCATGGCAAAAAAACTTCAAAACTATGCCCATGCCACCTTGGAGTGAAGGAAAATAATGATATTTTCCCAAGAACTGTAAGGAGTGGAAACTGGAAAGGTTAAAAAATTAGTCAAATGATTAAAAATGCTAAAAAAAAAGTTCCTTATTTTTAACACCTGATAGGTGAGAACAAACATTCAGCACAACCACACAACATTAATAAAGATGATGATCATCTAATGACTGACTATAATCAAACTCTAAAAGTTTCAATGAAAAGTTATCAACTCTATTAAGTCTCCATTAAAACAACGGCTTCATGTGAGCTCTTGTTGTCAAAATCAATACGTGGTGGAGCACGTGAATCACCAAAGAATATGAATAGTACTTTCAAAAAAAAGAAAAGAATATGAATAGTAAATACTAGTCACTTTCTTGTTATCTTATAAGAGTTAAGTGACTCAGGCCAAAAAAAATAAATATAAGAATTAAGTGACGTCTTAGTATTCAGAATGCTAGAATCTGCTAGGTTTTTAAAATTGATAAATATTATCCTCAACCACTTCTATGTGAGATCAATATAATTAAAGGGAGAATAGGACTGACCATCATATCCATGAAAGCATCGACATTGTCCTAATTCTCGATTACAAACACCACGACCATTGCAGCCATTTTTACAGCCATTGTCTCCTATTATCTGTTAACATACCAAAAATATTTTTGATAAACAGAGATAATTAAGTTAAGGTCATTACAATCATAGTACAGCTAACTAAAAAAAAAATCTCAATCAAACCGACAAAAACGAAGAAAATAATATAAACAAAAGATTATACATGAAAAAAATACAGCTTGTAACCTCAGTGACGTTGATTTCCTTTGTAGTAGAATCACAACCAGCAAGCCACTGGCCAATTTCCTCCTTCCATGGCGCACCTCGATAAACAACTGTCCCATGCAAATCAGCTGGAAACTGAATCTTCAGATCAATTTCTGGTTTTATATTTTCTCTAATAACATGGTCGCTTGGAAATTCGGCTGATGAATTAGCTGCCATGCACGAGTTCTGGGCTAGCTTTAAATAATTGAAAGATGGGATCATAGGGAACAAGAAAAGAAGTACTACAGAAACCAATG
Organism: Chamaecrista fasciculata; assembly: GCA_003254925.1. NCBI lineage: Eukaryota > Viridiplantae > Streptophyta > Magnoliopsida > Fabales > Fabaceae > Chamaecrista > Chamaecrista fasciculata. Next base: position 48,027 of record QANZ01054526.1, on the reverse strand, counting down.
TCACAACAGAAGCAATTGTTGCCACAAGAAACCAAGAGCACTTCCATTTCTGAATGGATGATAAATTTAAGATGCCTTTTCCCATATTAAACTGTAACAACACTAGACGAGCTTTTTGGATTCACCTGTCCAGAGTCCATATCAGAAACATACATCAATAAGAACAGCCTTACTTTAGGCGGAGGCACATTTCAGAAACATGTTGTTAATAAGAAAAAAGAACCCAATTCACGGTACTCTGACATGTTGGAGCAGATAATCAAAGCCACTGTTAGTATTACAAATACAAACCTTCAAAATTCTTCATACGGAAAGAAACATAGTTGAAATATGAATATATAATATTGATTAAGTGATACTACATAGTCTACATTAGCCAGTTTGAGCTATCAGTAATTAATTATAAATAAATCCAAACTTTCACCGGCCGTCGACTCACATTTCAGGGATCTGTGATAGCGGGTTTGTGAAATATATAACTTCAAGCCTCTAAGATGAGGCCGAAATGCCGAACCAACAAGAAACTGAGAATGGAAAAAATCTAATGGGTAATTAAATACCTGAAAAGAAAGCTTGTTTCTAATTGCAGCGAATACAACAGCAAAAGGGCCTGGTTTCTGCTCGACGGAGACAAATAAGCTGGTTTCATTATAAAATATAAAGTGTAATATAATAGGAATACTAACCTTTATTGCAGAGGATCTGATTTCTCTTTATATAAGCACATATATATATATACATATATATATATATATATGAAATCGGATCCTCTAAGATTAAAATCCTCTTTAATTAATTATCTGAATTTACTCAAATATGAGTCATTGGATTAAACAAACAATCAGTGTTGGGAACATGAGACTTTACTTGAAAATTGATCCCACATTGCCCAAGGTTTTTTTTTTTTATTTATTTATGGGAAATAAGTCACATACTTTAAATCTATATTTGACTTTCTATTCTCTAGTTAATTGAGTGTTGTGAGATATATTTATTGTTTACATCTTTATTCTCGTGAATTAGAGCCGTCAAAATGAGTTAACCCGGCTCATTCGAGTTGGTTCGCCGCGAGCCATGGCTCACGTGAGCTAGAGACCCTAGGAGCTAGGTTTTGTCGATTTTTTCAACTTTTTTTAATTTTTTTTTCATTTTTTAAAATTAAAAATATCAATAAAACAACTCACAAATAATAACACCCAACACCACTGCTCGTTTTTCCTCTGAACGGACGGTGGAACGACGGCTGTTGAGATTGGGGTTGGTCGGTTGGGTGAAAAAATGAGAAGAAATTAGGGTTGGAACTTAGGAAAAGAAAAGAACTCTGAAAGACGAGAGTGAATTCTGAAATTTGAAGTGAAAATGAGGAAGAAGCGAAGAGTTATGATTTATTCTAAAGAAGAAGCGAAGAGTTTGCCACATCATCTTTTGGAAAAGTCGACATGGAAGAAACACCATAAAGTCTCAACAAAGTTTTCAATATGTGCCAATGTGAAATTCTTAGAATTGATTTATTCTAAGTGAATACACTTTTATGGTGGAGTATGATAGTTTTTGATTTAAGAGCTATGATTATCATTAGGCTTAAGTGCAATTTTGGTCCCCTAACTTTTGTAAAGGTCTCAATTTGGTCCCCTAACTTTTTTTGTTGCAATTTTGGTCCCCTAACTTTTGCAAAGGTCTCAATTTGGTCCCCTAACTTTCGTAAAGGTCTCAATTTGGTCCCCTAACTTTATTTGTTGCAATTTTGGTCCCCTAACTTTTGAAAGCGTCTCACTGTTGATCCCAAGTGCACTTTTTCCATCTATTATCTGCCGTTAGTGCCGATCTGGTAGGTTGAGTTGGTTAATGACGTGACAAATATGAGTGAAGTAGATTAAAAAATGACCATTATGCGGAGACGTTTTCATGACTTGGAAGTGCACTTGGGACCAATAGTGAGACGTTTTCAAGAGTTAGGGGACCAAAATTGCAACATAAAAAGTTAGGGGACCAAATTGAGACCTTTGCGAAAGTTAAGGGACCAAATTGAGACCTTTGCGAAAGTTAGGGGACCAAAATTACAACAAAAAAAGTTAGGGGACCAAATTGAGACCTTTGCAAAAGTTAGGGGATCAAAATTGCAACAAAAAAAGTTAAAGGACCAAATTGAGACCTTTGCGAAAGTTAGGGGACCAAAATTGCATTTAAGCCTTATCATTATATTGTTGACAATAAAGTTGAAGATGTGGTAATTTTCAATTAAGGTGGAGATTTATTGGGAACATGAGACTTTGCTTGAAAATTAGTCCCACATTGCCCAAGGTCTTTTTTTTATGGGAACCAAGTCACATACTTTAAGTCTATATTTGACTTTTTATCCTCCTATTTATTCTCTAGTTAGTTGAGTGTTGTGAGATGTATTTATTATTTACATCTTTATTCTCGTGATTTTAGAGTGATGAGGTGTGTTTAAATATTAGGTTTGGAGAGTCATGTGGGTGTACTTGCTACAAGGGTTGAAAGAATATTGTGTGATGTAACAATTCTCATATAGTATTTTTTCTTTGGTTGTCTTTTGGCAACGGCCGTGGTTTTTTCTCCGGTTTGGGATTTTCACATTAATTTCTCTTATGTTGTGATTGTGTTTCTTCATCTTATTTCTCTATAAATTCTCAAAGGGGGGAAAAATTATTTTACTTTTATAAATTTTTCCCAACAGAAAGGAAGTGAACGACGACAACTCTAGTCTTCGCCAACAATGGTGGTTCTGCAACGGCGGACCAGGGGAGAAGATAGACGCCATGAACAATTCGCGAGCTCTAATCATCCATATCATAAATCATAATCAATCAATGAATTAATGAAAATAGCAAGGTTTATTTCATAAAATATAAATAAACGAAGTATAATATATACTACTGAATTCTATCATCTTTCTTCTGAAACCCACAAAGTAAGATAAACCCCCCAATTTTTGAAACCCACAACAATCAATCACATTCATTCATTAACATTCACTTCAAATCCCTTCTTGATTAATTACTTCTAATCAATGCTATAAACATTGCAATCCCCAAGTTATAGTTTAATTGCTTAGTGCTTACTTCTAATCAACAACTTTTATTCATCTTGTTGCTTCTGATTGTACAATTGGATCAAAGATTAAATTCAAGGCATATATAAAAAATTATTATGTACATATATTGTGTGTACGTGTATATAGAAAAATGAATTAAGTAGTAGTTTTATATATAACAACGGCCACCCCTTCGACGACGTCCTCAACACACAACGCATTTTTCAGAGGAAATAGATGATGTGGCAAGAGAAATGCAGAGACTTTCTGGCCAAAAAAAATTTTGCAGAGACTTTTGATGTTCGGCCAATATACATATATAAGGGCACGCAAATATGTATGTAGAATAATTAAGGGACTAAATTGTTAACTTAGTAAAGAAAGAGAGACTAAATAGTAAATTTTCTCTTATTTTTAATTTCATAGACTATAGTTTTAAAATGTGGACGACCAGAAAGGGGTGGAGCCATATAATATAAGATATATAAGGCTAAAATGCACTTTTAGTCCCATAACTTTGGCAAACGTCTCAATTTGAACCTATAACTTCTTTTGGTGTAATTTTAATTTCATAACTTTGGCAAAGGTCTCAATTTGGTCTCATAACATTTTTTTTGCAATTTTGGTCCCATAACTTTTGAGAACGCTCCATAGTTGGTCCCAAACTGATTTATATTCATCCATAACTTCACTCATATTTGCCACGTCATCATTTAACTCAGTATGTCAGTTTTTTTTTTGTTGGCCAAAAGTATGTCAGAATTCAGTTTATCTTTAACGGCAGATAATGAATGAAAATCAGTTTGGGACCAAATTGAGACATTTGCCAAAATTATGAGACCAAAATTACAACAATAAAAGTTATGAGACCGAATTGAGACCTTTGCCAAAATTATGAGACCAAACATGCACTTTAGTCTATAATATACGTGCATATATGATTAAATATATTTATCACATATAAATCTTATAATCACAAAATACAACTGGAAACATGTTACAACATAAATCAATTCGTTATTTTTTTTTAAGTGTAGTTGCTATTTCCCCCTATTTGAACCTTTTTGTCAAATATGATATTTAATTTCTCAAATAATTGGATTTCCGTAAAATGAAGTTCTGCAACCTCTGTTTTCATTTTAATTCATTATTATTAATCCAGATATAACAAAATAATTAATTGAATCCCTATTAGAGAACCATTTGTAAAATCGTTGCTAAATATGATAATGAGAGTTTAAGAGATCGCTGGTATGAGCAGTAGCAGCAAAATATTATAGCGAGTAGAAGAAAACATTGACAGACCTACGCAGTTGAACTAGATCTACTTGTAAAATATCATAGCATAATGTTAATGACATATGTTATGGAAGGAAAATTCTAAGATATAACTTGAGCATTTTACAATTGTGATGTGACACAATTTTATTTTTTTAAAATAATTTAATGTTGAACAAATAAAAAAAAAAACTCTTTTAATCAAATAAATCTATGTATGGAACTATATCACAAATTCACTAGTAGCCTACAATGCGCAATACTCAACTTATATCATATAATAACTCATTGATGAGTCATAAATATGGAGTAAAATAACTTCCCGGTCCCTGATTTTTGCACTCGCTGACAGATAGGTCCCTGAATTTTACCCATTGTATTAGCCGGTCCCCGAAATTTGCAAACGCCTAACTAATTGGTCCCTCCGTCATATTGGCGTTACAAAAATGCTGACGTGGTCATAACAGACGCTAATACGTCCTGTTATGCGCTGATGTGTCNACGCTGATGTGTCCCGTTATGCGCTGACGTGTCCCGTTATGGCCACGTCAGCACCCGTTATGTCTTTTTTTTTAAAAAAAAAGAGATGCCACGTCATAAAATAGCGACACATCAGCATTTCCTCATTGTACTTATAGGTCACTGACCCATTTTTATTTCATTATTCTCAATTCCCCCTCTTTTTCATCATTTTCATTCATTTTAGTCCCAAATCCTCAAAATAAAATTATAAAGTGTCCCAAAACTTTTCCAAACATTACAATTTAGTCCTTAAAAATATTTAAAACCCTAAACTCTAAAACCCCAAACCCTAAAACCCCAAAATCTAAAACTTCAAACCCTAAACTCTAAAAAAAAGTCTGAGTTGAACAATTAGGCCCTTGACCTATCTTTATTTATATTATTCTCAATTCCCCCTCTTTTTTCTCATCTTCATTCATTTTAGTCCCAAATTTTCAAAATAAAATTGTAAAGTGTCCCAAAACTCTT
>QANZ01054526.1:7549-41893 GCA_003254925.1 Chamaecrista fasciculata | reverse complement strand
TTAAGTTTTAGGGGTTTAAGGTTTAGGGTTTAAGGTTTTGAATATTTTTAAGGACTAAATTGAAATGTTTGAAAGAGTTTTTGGGACACTTTACAATTTTATTTGAGGATTTGGGACTAAAATGAATGAAGATGATGAAAAGAGGGGGAATTGAGAATAATGGAATAAAAATGGTTCCAAGACCTAATTGTTGAACTCAGACTTTTTTTTAGGGTTTAAGGTTTGGGGTTTTAGGGTTTTAGATTTAGGGTTTAGAGTTTAAAATATTTTTAAGGACTAAATTTGAATGTTTGAAAGAGTTTTGGGACACTTTACAATTTTATTTTGAGGATTTGGGACTAAAATGAATGAAGATGATGAAGAAGAGGGAGAATTGAGAATAATGGGATAAAAATGGGTCAAGGACCTATAAGTGCAATGAAAAAATGCTTATGTGTCACTATTTTATGACGTGACAGCTTTTTTTTTTTTGGAATATAACGGTGCTAACGTGGCGATAACAGGACACATCAGCGTCCGTTATGGCCACGTCAGCATTTTTGTAACGCCAATATGACGGAGGGACCAATTAGTTAGGCGTTTGCAAATTTCGGGGACCGACTAGTACAATGGGTAAAATTCAGGGACCTATCTGTCAGCGAGTGTAAAAATCAGGGACCGGGAAGTTATTTTACTCCATAAATATGGCAGGGATTTTTTTTTCAACTTTTTAAATTGAACACAACGATTAGATGTAGAGTTTATTTGGCCATCGCTTAAACAAAATTATACACATTAACAAACAGTTAACACGTAAGATACGTTTATGGCGACGTAAAATAACTTTGTTAGTATATTTTAGAGTATTTAATTGAGAAACAAAATTGATTTTAATTGCCTTACCAAATAAAATTGTTTCTAATTGAACCTTTTGAGAGATTAAATTTTATATTTCTATTTTTTTATGATTAAATTGAAAGACATTGATAAAATCATTAATGTACTCTTATTAATATGTAAGGTGGTACTAACCATCTATCTAGATAAGGTCCGCCACAACTTGGGTTCGGACACAATGTGTGGCCACTATAAATTAACACCTTAAATATTATACCATGTGTTTGAAATAAACTAATAACCAATAAAAGATTGTGGTGGTGGAGTTTTTAGGTAGATGTTTAAAGTTTTTTAAGCTAAGTTGTAGTAAGAATACAAGTGAGGTTTAGACTTAGGAATCTCTACAAATAAAGATATAAATATTATCATTGAGGTTTCTAAACGTATATGCCATATTTAGGAGTATGCTTATTGAGTTGACCATTCAAAATGTATGTAAGGTGATTTTTTTTTTTTTTGGTGAAGGAAGAAAGAGAAAGAGTGGTCTGTGTCACTCCATGTGATGCAATAAGGTTATTAATATACAAAAAACTAAAATTTACTTTATCTTATCAGTTAGCACTTCGTTGTGGACAAATATATCATTGGTCTATGGTATAATGAGAAATTAATCAAGTAGACAAGTATTGTTTCATATTGACTTGATGGTATCACTTATGTCAACATCATTCCCAATCCAGCAAAATGACTTCTTGATTCAACGGGCAATTTGAGACTACAATGATGAAGTAAATATTTTATATTTTACTCTTCAACATTTGCCCATTATCTATTTAATTTAAAAAGGTTATCATAATCATAATTAATATAATAGTGAAAATTTGGGCCTTTCAAATATATTGCTCCCTCTCTTTAGAATGTCATATTGATCAATTTAAATTGTAGAAATCTTGTAGTTTCCTAAGAAATTATCACATTGTTAGATAGACAGATATATACGTGAGTAGCACCCTCCGTGGATCAATTTCTCTTATTACATTTGTAAACAAAAAGTTAAAAAAAAAATCAAGTAAGATTTAAACATGGAGTTTAGTATTATATTATTTTTTTGGTTTAATATATTTGTTTGAAACATTTAATTAATACATCGCGTATATTCTATGAAACATGAATACTGACTCGGGACACGATAAGGACATACTGATATGTCAAATTTTTAAATTTACATGACATGACACGATATATATTTATATATATAAATAATTAAAAATGTATAAATTTTGATAAAAACTTTAAAATTACAATATCTATTCATAATATATGTCATATGTGTAATTATTTTTTTTTATTATTTGTCATGTTAAAGTTACAAAAAATTAATTTTATAGTTTAAAATTTATGAATATGTATTGTGTGAGTTACGTACGAATGTCGGACATAGATACGATCCGTGTTCGTCACGGCGATACACCCTCAAAATGAAATGTCCATGTTTCATTGCGTATATTTTCTCTATATTTTTACGAGAGCCAAAATATTATTTGGAAAATACTTTCATTATCTTGTACTTGTTAATTGAAAGAGAGTGAATATGAATCGGTGGGTTGGTTTTTCTGGTAAAGGAAATAAATAAGGGAAGCCTACTTGAAACGCACCGTTTTCCCGAAATAGCAAAACGGAGCTGCACTTAAAATTTTAATCCTTTACTCACGCAGATAGGCACAGTGAGATAAAGAGAAAGATCGGTAATCAATGTTATGTGAATGTGACCTTCTCACGCTAAGTAAAACCATTATTACTAATCCAAATCTAAACACGACGTTATATATACATATATATCTCTTGCTCTCTCTGCGTTTCTTTCCTTTTCTTGAATCTCTCTCTTCTCTCGGAAAGCGGGGTTTGCGTGTCTGCGTGTGGCCATGGCTGTTGCGGCAGCAGCTGTCATCGTGCCATTGGGTCTCCTTTTCTTCGCCTCGGGCCTTATTGTTAATCTCATTCAGGTAACGTTTGTTTTCGTTTTTTGGGGGTTTCTTTCTCTCCCAGTTCATCTAATCATTTATCTTAAATCAGTCATTTCCATTTTTAAGTTTAAATCCTGTTTATTGATTTGCGCCTTCTTAATTTCCTCCCTTTCTTTTGAAGTTGTATTTGTTGGTTTTTTTTTTTTTTTTTGAGGTGGGGGGGTTAGATTTCCACTTCGATAATTGTTTTACTGATTGCTGATTTTGTTGTTGCTTGAGTTGTAAAACTCGAGTATAATCTTCGCTCGATGGATTTGCTAATACTAGTCACTCAGCGAATGAAAAAAATTGCGATTTATCTGATTTATTGACGAGTTTTGTTTTCCGGACGAGCATGCCTGTAAATCTAGCCTGTTGTTTCACTTCATTCAGCATCGGACATCCTCTGTCTCTGGCTCTCTGCTCATGCGCCCTTCTCATCTCCTCCACTGGTATATTTGACGAACATTTGGAAAGGAAGAGTTTAAATCTGACCGGAGCTTTCACCGAAGCTTTTTGATTTAGTTTACAATCCTTTGTTGTTAGATTTTTGGTACCTCAGAACGTTCATAGCAATTGCTTAATTAGGATTTAGCCACCAAAACGTTTCAGCCATTTATCTCCTTACTCTAGTTGGATTCAATGTTTTAGTTTTCTAATACCCAAATCTTAGTAATCATCTGTAGCTGCTGACCAATTTCACCATGGGCCTAGGAACGATGTTTATCAAGACTGAGCTTTACTACTTGATGCACAATTACTGTTCAAATGTACAAAGCCATAAATCCTGGCACACACTGCCATAATCAATTTTTAGCTCCAGCATTCTCTGCTTTGATTAACCAACCAGAAAGTGTACTGGGAATCTTTGGTAACAATTTCACCACTTTGTTTACAATGAATGCAAACTAAGTGTGCAAATTTAAAATTTTACTGTTTCTCTTGATTCAATCAGATACTAGATGTTTTCCAAGATTCAATAAGAAAAAATGTTAGTTATGCGAGAAATCAAAAAAAAAAATGTAAAAAGATCTTGAGTCACTGTCAGCTGATGATCTATTTGACCTATCGATTTTCTTTGTTCAGGCAATATGCTATGTTCTTGTGCGCCCACTGTCAAAGAATTTCTACAGACGGATCAATAGGGTAGTTGCAGAGTTGCTGTGGCTGGAACTAGTATGGCTAATTGATTGGTGGGCCGGAGTTAAGGTATTTAACCAGTTCTCAATTCTCTGTGACATTGTATTACACTATTAAAGTATTGATGCTGAAAAATTTAGTTGTTAGTTCACTAGTGCAGATTCTTGTTTTGTCCCTTTGCTTGAGATTGTTTTTCCTAGTGGCTAGTTTGTAATTAGCCAATATATTTGTAACTGATCAGCACTAATTTCTCCATTAAACGAGGGTGTAGTGGTCAGATTACGGGTCTTCATATTTTAACCAATGTATTGAATTATACATTGTAGCTTGTGGCCAATTGTTGAATAATATTTGGGAATTTAGACCGTTGTTGTAAGTTGCACAGTTAGATCCAAATCATTGGATCATGGAAATATTAGGCCATTGAACTATTTTCTAGAATTTTGAAGTTAATTCTCTTACATGGATAGTGAATGTGGCTGATTGATTCACTTCTATCAATAATTTGTTGAACTCAAGGAAGAAGCTAACTACTTGGAAGCTTGTGGCAAATATGAAAACCTGATTTGTTTAAGAGATGTATTTTGTGATGTAAAAGACATTATCTATGAACTGCAATTTATAATTTGTTTTGTATCATTTGGAATAATCTAATATCTTTTGTTTGGAACCTTGTCGCTCCAGATCCAAATATTCACAGATCGGGATACCTTACGTTTAATGGGTAAGTCTCACGTCAACCCGTGCATGTGATGCTAGTCCAACCCCAACTTTTTTCTTTTGCCATTCTCTTTTTTCCCGTGTAGTACATGCAACACTGTTTTCAACTGAAAAGGGAAATTTATCTGTGCACAAAATAATTTGATTCTTTTGTGGATTTTCCAGGAAAAGAGCACGCTCTTGTCATCTCCAATCACAGAAGTGATATTGATTGGCTTGTTGGATGGGTTTTAGCTCAGGTGAATGTCTTGTCTAGTATGGCCTTTTCAAATTTCACATATACAATGCAAGAAATTTAGCTCAACTTCACATGTTTAAAATATTGCATAAGCCGCCTTTGATCAATAGACACAAACACACGCCATATTTGGTCGTGATATATTGTGTCTATTGTGATATCTGGTTTGGTTTTTGTGCTTCAGCTGGTGTTTGATTATTGAATCTTAATATTCTACAGCGTTCAGGTTGCCTTGGAAGCACTCTGGCTGTGATGAAGAAATCATCAAAATGTCTGCCGGTATGTTTTGGTCTCAAATGTTTCTTATGTTTTTGAAATGAAAACATGGGAGGGTATTCATTGGTTATGGTTTAATCATTTAATTTGGGTGAGACAATATGTCAGCTGATGTTAAAATATGAAAGGAAGTGGCATAGCATTGATTTTTAATGTAGACTGATTATTAGTGCATGGTCAGTTGGTTGGTTAGGTTGTCAAATGGACTATTATAGTTAATCCATTCAAGAATCTTAACCTTTTTTCTACTGTCTTGTCTGATGTATCTGCTAATTTATACATATGCAGGTCATTGGCTGGTCAATGTGGTTCTCTGAGTATCTTTTTCTGGAGAGAAGTTGGGCTAAGGATGAAAGCACATTAAAGGTATGTGATACTAATTTATAATTCATGTATATGCTCTATGCACCTAAGTTTTGACCAGTTATGTTTATTCATGCCATTGCACCGTGATATTATACAAAAGAATTGCACAAAATATCTATCAATATTTCTCGTATGCTTATTTTTTATTTTTCAAAAAAATTGTATTTGTGAATCTCAGTGGAATCTTGTGATACTGTTGTGCAGTCAGGTCTCCAACGACTTAGGGATTACCCTCTTCCCTTCTGGCTGGCTCTCTTTGTTGAAGGAACTCGCTTTACACAGGCAAAACTATTAGCTGCTCAGGAATATGCAACCTCAACAGGATTGCCTGTTCCTAGGAATGTTTTGATTCCTCGAACAAAGGTGAATTTTAAACGTTGTATTATCATTTTTTCTCTTTGTTGAAAATAAACGTGTTTTATCTTTTCTTATCTTCCTTTTCTCCTCCCTTTGATTTACTTTCCTTGGATTGGAAACTGTGTTGCAAGAACTGGTTCTATATTCCTATAAATTTCATATAGATAGTTGTCTTACATGTGCTGGTTGGAATTAGGTTGGTACAACTAGGTTCATTTGGGCTTCGTTCATGGATTCATGAATTTCTTTGAGGACTATGAAGAATTTGTCCTAAAGATACAGCCAAACACAAGTTTGTAAATTGATGTGTATGTAATTAATGTATTACCAACTTGGATTAACCTCTATGGAACATGCTTTTTAGTTTAGTCAATTAAGTGTATATGATAATTGCAATTTGCAAGTTTTCAAATCTTGTTGTTATTGTTAATGTCTTGATTCTAAAATGTTAAATCAGTACTATCTAAAATCCTTTTTATTCAATAAAACTATTTATTCAGGATGTCTCTGTGCCTTATTGTGTACAATATGTATAACTGGTTACCCTGTCTGCTTTGGTTTGTAATAAACCATGACAAAACAAATTGGAGTGAATTGAGATAGAAGAGTGTGAAGAAAGAAAAAAAAAAAAAAGAGATTTCTGGTTTATCTGAATAGGTTAATTACTTAATTCTGTGTAACATTTTGATATATCTGAATACTTTCTTTGAATCATGATTCATGCCTTTAGATCCATGAAAAGCACCACCGCCCACCCCCCCCCCAAAAAAAAAGGATCCAAGAACATGATTTCCTATCAAATTGAAATGAGTTTGACTTGGTTTGGCATACTTCTTTGTTGTTCTAACTTCTAAATGTAAACAAGTGACGTATTCAATCTGACTAACTGTAAGTTAGATGCTAACCATTGTATTAGCTCTCATCGTTCTTCTCTGTGACTTGCTCATAATTATTTTATCATGTTGCTTTCAGGGTTTTGTTTCTGCAGTAAGCCATATGCGTTCTTTTGTTCCTGCCATTTATGATGTGACAGTTGCTATTCCTAAAAGTTCACCAGCTCCTACAATGCTAAGGCTCTTCAAGGGGCAACCTTCAGTGGTAAGCTCATCGAGGTTAAGATTTAGAAACTACTGCATCTAACTTATCGTCTTCACTTCTGTCACCATGTTTATAAATATAATCAAGTTTTTCCATATATTGTGCGAAGCCAATCAAAGTTGTGATGTAAAGACACTCCCAATTTTTACCATGTCAGGTGCATGTGCATATCAAACGGCATTTGATGAAGGAATTGCCTGAATCAGAGGAAGCAGTTGCACAATGGTGCCGAGATATATTTGTCGCCAAGGTGCATATATATTGAACCCTCTTATTTTTATTTCTTTTATTGTTGGGGAGTAGTTAATTTCGCTAAATCTTGTGGGCATCACACATGTCTATGGGTGGAACTTGTTCTTTACATTTTGTTGCTTGTCTTGATTAATTATTGTGATGTGATTGCTTCACGATGTCTTTCATTTTTCTTATTCTTCCCTGAGCACACCAGGATGCGTTGTTGGACAGACACGTAGCTGAGGATACCTTTCCTGATCAAGAGCTACAGAATGTTGGTAGACCAATAAAGTCTCTTCTGGTAAGACTACTACTCTAAAGAATTCTAACTCTTCGTCTTATTCAGTTATTCTTAGAGTAAACCTATTTTTAAGTCTCTGAAATTGTCTTAAAACTGCGATTTAGTCCTTAGATATTGAAAATATACTCTTTGGCCTATTAACTTTTTTTTACAAATGTCAACCATTTAATAATCCCTGAAACTTTATCTATGAAGATTAAATAGTTAATGTTTATAAAAAAAAATCAGAGACCAAAAAGTTTATTTCCAATATTCAAAGACTAAATCATAATTTTAGATCAAATTCAAAGACTAAAAAGTAAAAAGTAGGTTTTCTTGTTATTCTTGTCTTGTGTGCACTGTGCTTAAGTTGCCTGCCAATTTCACTAACAAAATCATTCTGGGCGCAGGTTGTGGCATCTTGGGCTTTTCTGGTTATTGGTGGAGCTGTAAAATTCCTCCAATGGTCTTCACTTCTATCATCCTGGAAGGGTGTTTCATTTTCAGCTCTAGCTTTGGCCCTTGTCACTGTTCTGATGCAGATTTTGATTCAGTTTTCTCAATCAGAACGCTCAACCCCTGCCAAAGTTGCCCCATCAAAGAACAGAAACAATGAAGTGAATAAGGAGCCTGGGCATGACAAACAACACTAAATTACAGCTTCATCTACGATCACATTTTGGTCAATCTAATTTTCTTTTTATTTTTTTTTTCTATTTTTACGTACGTGTGTGTGCCTAGGGACTTACCTTTTTGAAAGATTTGAAAATCCACCCTGGTGGCATGTATTTTAATTCTTCTAAGTAGTAGTAGTATATATATGCTTGTCAATTCATTAATTTCTAATTAAGTAGGTTAAATTTGTATAGACAGTCTAGGATGGCTGCAGAAGTGTTGTTTAATTAGAGTATGTTACGAAATTTGGAATAGACCGTTCAATCCAAATTGGCTGGTCATCTTCAGAGTAGGGGAAGACAAAACCCTATTTTTGATGTTCCATTTTTATTGATCTTTTTATAATTTTATCCACGGATGAGATTTCAATTTTCAACTACTATTCTTCACAAAACAAATTCGTGGATGCCAACCAATGTTAATCTGGACCACGTAAGAAAAATAAGTCGAATATCCTCAGTGGATGCTGTCTTTCTTCCATATTTAATTAGTTCAATACTTCAATGTATTTAATCAACTTACAAGTTATTGTATAATTTTTTTTTTAATTTNTACTAATTATATTATTGTATAAATAATTTTTACATTAAAAATTTGATATTATTTATAATTAAGTTAAGTATTGTTATACCTTAACTTTATAAAAAATAATATCAAATTTTTAGTAACATATCCAACTCATGTCCGATTGAACCCGAAAAATTTTATCAGGTTTAATCGAGTTAATTGAAGTGGACTCGATTTTGCACATAGTTTCTTTTTATAAAAGAAAGATAACTTTTTAAAATAAAGATGACGAATTAATTTTAAATTGACGGAGCAAAATCCAAATTAGTTTTTAAGTAAGTTTCATATTATAATTTTGTGGGTATGTCAACGAAATTAACTTTTAATAATATAAAATTAGCTTTACTTTTAATATGGCATTGACATTAATTTTATAAAGAAATATGATATGATATGATATTTTGATTGTATTAATATCAAAAATAAAATTTCCTATTGTAGAAAAAATTATTTTTTATTTATATGTCAGGTATTATTTTTTTGGCCAGAATTATGTCAGGTTTAGTTTATCTGTTTTTTTTTTCAATATAGTTTACTATTTTGATTCAATAATGAAGGAAACTAAGTAATTAATTGGGCCAAAAAAAAAAACTTACTGAAAAAATATTGGCGTTATAAGTTCCCACTGCTATGTCGTTTCAAAACCCCTTCAAAACCCTACAATGCGCCCTCCTGGCTAAATTATTATCTTATGTAATTTGACCAAAAGTGTATACATAAACAATGATAGGTTTTGAGCTATTAAATTTAATGTCTCTTTGTTAAATTAAAAAACATTTCATAAATAGAGTACCGAGTTCTTTCCGGTAAGTACCAGGTAGAACCCAATACTCCATTTAAGGAAAGTTTTTATTTTAAACCAATTAAAATATAGAAAATGAAAAAATAAATAAAATGTGGAATTTTGTCGGTACCAATGAACATGTTGCACACAATTTTTTGTATAGATTAGGGTCAAACCCGTGTAGTGCAGGTAAGTTCAACTCATATAATCGTTATATAAGTAGATGGACATGAACTTTGCAATACGATATTAAGCCATATATATGTGTAGCACAAAAAAGATTCGTAACAGAAAATAAACGGCTCATGATTTAACCCAAACATACCCTAAATAGTTGATGTTTGCGAAAAAATTATGGACTAAGATGTATATTTTCATTATTTAGGGACTAAATCATAGTTTAGGAATAAATTTAAGGACTAAAAACTAGGCTTTCTCTTTCAATGACAGTATTGCACTTTGACCAAAAGTGTATATATAAGAAATGATAGGTTTTGAGCTATTAAATTTGATGCCTCTTGGCTAAATTAAAAAACTTTCCATAAATAGGGTACTGAGTTCAACCCGGTACGTACCGGTAGAAACCGGTACTCCATTTATGGAAAGTTTTTATTTTAAACCAATTAAAATATAGAAAATGGAAAAAGAAAATAAAAGGTGGAATTTTGTGGGTACCAATGTACATTTTCCTCACAGTTTTTTTGTATTGATTAGGGCCAAATCCGTGCAGTGCAGGTAAGTTCAACTCATATAATCGTTATATAAGTAGATGGACATGAACTTTGCAAAACGATATTAAGCCTTATATATGTGTAGCACAAAAAAAAGTTCGTAACAGAAAATAAACTGCTCATGATTTAACCTAAACATACCCTAAATAGTTGATGTTTGCGAAAAAATTATAGACTAAGATGTATATTTTCATTATTTAGGGACTAAATCATAGTTTAAGAATAAATTTAAGGACTAGAAACTAAACTTTCTATTTCAATTACAGTATTTCACTTGACCAAAAGTGAATATATAAAAATAAACTTACTGAAAAAATATCGGCGTTATAAGTTCCCACAGCTATGTCGTTTCAAAACCCCTTTTTTTTTTTTTTTTTCGCCCTCCTGTGCCCAAACGAGGGAAAAAGAAGAACAGACAGACATAACTTTGTGATGCTTGTAGCTAGCGTCGCCTCCTACCTTCTTTCTTCTCCATAAATTTCTGCAATAACGCATCCTCTCTCTATTACTTTCCTACTGCATAGTTCTTTTCTTCATAAATATATTCAACTCCTGCTTTCGCTTCAATCGCCTCACTCTTTGGACTGCGAATACCATCATGGCTCAGATACACGAGGTATGAATTTGGTTTCATTGAGTGGAAATCTAAATGACCTGTTTGGTTATAAGGTCAACTATTTTCTTGAAAAAGAAATTATTTTGACCGACTAGTCTTACTCTTATGTTAATGTGGGTCAATTCCACTCCAGTTTTGATGCTGGGGCTTGGTGTAAATGATGTGCGTCGGTTGGTTTTCTGTAATTGAAAGATGATTGTAATCACTAATCAGCGAAGAAGGAATCGTGGGTAAATTTATTGCTTCGAATTTTGTGCTTGTATGTAAGGGTGTAAATGTGTAATAGTTTGACTCCCTGCAATTGAATTATAAGAATATAGCGATGGAATGGAAATGGCAATTAGTAAAATTTAATTAAATCAGTATCTTTTGCTACTAATTTAATTACTCGTCACTTCTAAAACAATGAGTTCCATCTAATATGATTTGTTTGACAATTTTGATCGGCACTTCCCAATATTGTGCCTCTTTCTATTCCAGGCCACCTAAAAAGTTGCTAATTTCTTTTATTATGTCATGTTTCTTTCTCAGTTTTATGTTCTGGTATATTTCTCTAAAGTCTGAACTCTTAATTTTTCAGGCAGCAGCAGAATCAGTTGAGGCAGTTGCATTCAGTTTCTTGACTAATGAAGAAATACATAAGACTAGCTTTGTGAAGATAAAAAATCCCATTTTGCTTGATAGTGTGGAGAGGCCTGTGCCTGCTGGATTATACGATCCTGCCTTAGGGCCACTGGATGAGAGGACTCTGTATGTTTGATTGATGTTTGACTTTGACCATTTGAAAAATGTCTTTTTACTCTAATATTTTAGTTTGGGAATTCAAAGTGGGCTAGTGAAAGTTAGTAACTTTTAAGTTGTTGTTCTCTCTTCTGGTTGCATGTTTTTGCTTCGATACTTGATTCCTATAAAAGATTATGGTCATTGTAGTGGCGAAATATTAGTTGCTAATACAAACCTCAAATTTCCTATTTTTAATAATTTTACATGTTTTATAGGTGTTGACATGTATTTGCCTTTACAGCTAATTATGAGAGCTTTGTCTTTTATGGAACTAAAGAAGTTTTCAAAAGCTCTTTTCAAACAATGCATTTGACTTGTTTCAGTTCGTTTTTCCTTGCTTTCTGTTTCTGAAAGTTTCTTGTCCTCTGGATTTGTACCTCTGATCTCCTAATGGATATTTTAAAATGTAAAGACATATTCTTATAGAAAATGGAATGGAACTTTGTCTTTTAATCTGGGTTATCTCTATCTACATATACATAGCTTTGTGTCTCGATGCATGGTTGATACATCTCTTTTGTTTGGTGTAGTTGTAAATCATGTGGTCAGCCTTCAAAACATTGTCCTGGTCATTGTGGTCACATCGAGCTTGTTTCCCCAGTCTATAACCCTTTGCTGTTCAACACTCTAAGCAATATTGTGCAAAGAACTTGTTTCTCTTGCCATCACTTTCGAGCTGGCAGAGATGAGGTAAACATATATCATGTTGTGGGAATATTAGGATTTTATCGTAAATTGTATTTTATGGTGCAGTTTTCTTGTGTCTTGTGGTTTTTTTTATGTTTATTTTTTTATAAGATGTCCATGCATTCTTTGGCCATTATTCATAGTCTTATATTGATCCAAGGTGGAGAAATTTACTTCCCAATTGGAGCTCATTATGAAAGGGGATATTATTGGGGCCAAAAAGTTGGATATGCTCGAACCTAGTGAACTCACATGTATGGGTGATGATGATGGGAGGCAGTCACCTTGTACTGAGCAAAGGCAGTGGAACTCTCATCAATTTAGTGAAGCAATGTCTGTTATAAACAAATTTCTGAAGCGGCAATCTGGAAAATGTAAACAATGTGGATCCAATAATCCAAAAATTACTAAACCAACCTTTGGGTGGTTTTATGTGGTAAGTCTCTTGATTTCTTGCTAACTGACTCATTATTTTACCTACCTATCTTTATTAGGTTCAGTTAACATACTTTGAGTCACTCTCTTTTCTTTTTTGTTCTGGTATTTTATTTCAACCTGATATTTTTTTCTGCCGCACAAAGAAATTTTTTTGTTGTGGATGAATAAGATATTGAGATCATTCAAATCACAATGACTAATATTGCCTTCTTTTCCTTTCCCCTGGTACATGGTATTTGGGCATTTGGCTCTAGAGTGGTCTCTCAAGTGAAAAAGCTAGAGGAAATGTCCTCAGAGAAAGCATGGAGGGAGAGTCAGCCACAAGAAGTGCTGATAATGCCTTCTTGTCCGATGAAGTTATCAGTGATGTTACACCTCTCGAAAATTCTGACAATTCAGATGAAGAGGATGTGCCTCATGCTGGAATTATTAACAGTGCTTCTAAAGAGCGTAAGAGGAAAACTGAGGAATTGGCTCGCAAGTTTGCTAAGCAGAAGAGATTTTCAGGGCCCTTGTTACCATCAGAGGTCAATTCCTTGAATATGTTGATTAATTTGACATAGAGGCTGGTGTTAAACCTCTCTTTTGTGGAATAAAACTTGTTTGTTATTGACATGTTTCATTTACCCTGATATTTAAATAACAGGTTAAAGACATTTTGAAAGAATTGTGGAAAAATGAGGCTCGGTTCTGTTCTTGTATTAATGATATCCAAGATCAGGGTTTTGGAAAGAAAGCAGGTTACTCAATGTTCTTTCTAGAGACCATTCTTGTTCCACCAACCAAATTCCGCCCACCAACCAAAGGAGGTGATTCTGTAAGTATTACTGTGAAAAATGGGTAAAAGGAAATATGATTGATTCATTCAAATTCACTGAGTCAGGCTGCAAGAAAACGTTTTTGAGATAATTTATTTGGTAATTTGACCTTTAAATAAAATTCTGTGTCTATGAGGAAAATAACTTATTATTTAAGATGTTATTTTTTGACCAGATCATATATAAGATGTTTGCGTGTTAATTTTTCTTCCAAATTTTTTAAAGCTCCTTATACTATCAAACATGTACGTTGCTATCTGTAAGAATTCTCATGGACTATTGGTGTTTGTATTTGTTGCATTATCCAGTACTATATGACAATGACTAATAATTCTGTAATGCAATTAGTTCTAAGTTAAATGTTATACTTGTCTGCTTTTCCTTGTTCATTTCTTCTTCTACATTACTTAACATAATGGAGATAGCTTCTAGTGGAACTTGGAAGAAAAAGGAGAGCAATGGGGATTCTGTTCTTTTAGTGATTTAGTGAGCTTTTTATATGATGTCTTATCTTAAGAGTGCAATTTTATTTCAAGAGACTAAAAAATTAAATATACACATGGTATTGTTGTTATTGGAGGAGCCTAGTGTAATTGTAAAATGCAAATTATGGTAAAATAGATAAAAGGTCTCTGTCATGGTGATACGAGCCCATTCTTACTTATGCTAGTAAGCCCAAAGGATAAGCTCAACTCACTACCATTACCATGTTTCAACTAGTATACGTTAGTTTGGTGTCACGTTGCTGTTTTTATATTTATTATTTCTATTTTATGTTATTTAGGATGTAGTGGGCAGTTCCATAAGCCACTACCATTAGAGTTTAGTGTTTCCTTAATTTTGGGTGTAGTTGGGTAGCAAAGGTATTATAAATACCCCTGCTTTGTTATGTTATACGTTATCAGAAATATATATTGAAATTATTCTATCTATTATTATATTTCCAAGTTTCAGATTCTGAACTTGTGGTCCCAACTTCCAAGTATTAAGATTCTTATACTTGTGGTTTTTATATTTCTCTCTCTAGAATTTGAAGAGATACTCTCTAGATTCTGGAGATTATTTCCTTCTGATTCTGTTTTATTTCTCTCTCTCTCTCTCTCCCCATTTCCTTAATTATCTTTTGGGGGTTCTAGCACATGGTGCTAGAGTATCCGTGACCAAGTGGTATGGAGTTTAATCCTTGCTGCCCCAATTCTTATAATAAAAAATAGGTTGCAACAAAAGGTAAGGAAGGCCTCTGTTTTGTTTTGTACACATTTCAAGTTCAATTGGTTTTCATGTGAGATGCGTGAAACTTTAACAAAACTCTTTATGTGCCTTCATATAACAGCCTAAAATTTTTAGTTGAAACAATCCCTAAGGCCCTAAATGTCTAAATTTAGTTTTCAATTCAAGTTTTTATTCTAAGAGTAACATCTAAGAAATTACAGGAGTTGCATTATTGCTGAATTGGGGATGAATTGAAGCTAATGATTTTTATTTTCATTCATTATTCTTTGCTGTTAAATATCATTAGCTCCTTGTTAAATATCTATTGTAGGTTATGGAGCATCCTCAAACTGTTTTGTTGACTAAGGTCCTACAGTCCAACATTTCCTTGGGGAATGCCTATATGAACAAATTAGATCACCCATTGATTATCAGGCGGTGGATGGATCTTCAGCAATCTGTAAATGTGCTATTTGACAGCAAAACTGCTTCTGGTGAGAATTTCTTCTGACTTGGGTTCCTTACCTTTTTCAACATGGATAGTTTGGAGCTAGGGCCTAGGAGTAGTTGGGTTGTCTTGTAATCTTTTCAGTAACCAGAGTGGAACTATCTCAAGTTATTTTTAGAGAAGTACACCTTGTGGATCTCCAAAGATTAGGATAGCTTGTTTGAGTAAGAATTCTAGACATTTTCGTTTGCTTGAGTTGAGGAGGATCTCTTGTTTTTGTAGTTTTAAATACCTTTTTGTATTATTTTCTCCCCTCATCAATAATTTCTTCTTTTCTCTTGATTGTAGAGGATCCATTGGCCTTGTCCTCTGTTTCTATGCCTTTTTGTATTATACCCTTTTCTTATCAATAATTATTTTTTTAAGACATAATAAATAAACATATTAGTGGAGGCTTGGAGCCCACTATATGTTGCAGTGTTTTCCTTTAAAGGATACATTGTCTAATTTGCCCACATGGTGCCTAAAACTCCACCAGGAAGCTCTCCCCAATACTTAAAGGGCGAAGAATAGTGTTCCCTAATCCCTTTCACAACATAGGAGAGACCTAGCAGAGAGAGAAATAGGGAAATTGAAATCCAATTTCTTGTGGAAAAAGTGGTGACTGTTTGAGAGTGATGGCTTTCTCATATTTGTCACTCTACCCTTTTATTTTCTCTCAACAGAAACTAACGTCTCCCTCCCAAGTTCATTTATTTCTTGCTACTATCATCTGAATTGTTAGATCAATATTTTTATCCCCTCGGTACCTATTTCAGAGTGACTACTACACTAATGTTTGCATAATTGTTTCCTTGGTTGTTTTAGGTAAAAAAGATGTGGCTTCGGGAATTTGTCAGTTGTTAGAGAAGAAGGAGGGTCTCTTCCGCCAGAAAATGATGGGGAAGAGGGTTAATTTTGCATGCCGCTCTGTCATATCACCAGATCCTTATTTAGCTGTCAATGAAATTGGAGTTCCTCCATATTTTGCCTTAAGATTATCTTATCCTGAGGTGAGGGTTATAAGTTGATGTGCACAAGTATTTTTTTTTTTTTTTTCTCTTTTCGTTTCTGTTTTAAACTTATGATATGTCCTCAGTTTAGCAATCTGCATATGTTGTTGCATGTCTACATTTAGATCTAGTATGAGCGTATACCCTACAGCTGAGCATTTATGTAACCTCATTTCCTTGAGCAGCCAATATAATTCTACAAAGAAGACTATAAGACTTGAATCAGGTGATACTGCTAGAAATAGGATTTTTTGGTCAGTTGATTTTCTGTGCTTCAGCATGGAATAATTGGAAGAGTCACAGAAATCTGACTAGTTTTCTTTCCCCCCTATTTACCCACAAAACTATGGGTCCTTAGATATTAGACCAAATTATTTTTGCACTTTACCAAGAGATGATTTTTAGATGTCTCTTTTTGTTAAGGAAAAGTACTAATTGGGTTTTAATGTAGCCTTTATTATAATATAAAGGAATGCTACCTCAGACTGTTAAGTGAAATTTGGTACATTTTGAAAATGGATAAGAGTTGTGGAAGTTAAATCAATTCTATTGAGAACTTCAGAAAGTAGAGAAAATGTGGTAGCTTCTTATTGGACTCTGCATGGAGTTATAAAAAGTTATGTGAATTTAAAGTTTTTGATTGGTACATTTGTCATTTTGTTTACAGTTCCCCTTCTCCCCTGGGGTTTTATTTTAATATCTTGCAGAGAGTTACTCCTTGGAATGTAGTCAAGTTAAGGGATGCTATAAGTAATGGTCCAGAATCCCACCCAGGTGCCACACACTATGCTGATAAAGTATCAACTGTCAGGCTTCCTCCAAAAGGGAAGATGCTTTCTATGATATCAAGGAAATTGTCATCTTCAAGAGGAGTTATAGTCCAACATGGTAAGATACATGATCATGAATTTGAAGGAAAAGTTGTGTATCGCCATTTGAAGGATGGTGACATTGTGCTTGTCAATCGACAGGTACTGCTTTATCTAAAATTTGTTATGTTTTAATATTTTATAATTGAGATGGTACTTCCTTCTGTTCCGTTAATGAGTTTAAATCTATGAAAAATGTTGAAATGCTTGGTGTAAGCCAAGTGCCAACTTGCGGAAATTGATTTTAGTTTATAATTGATATATGTAGAGTTTAGGAACCCTTAGGACATAAAAGAAACACAAAAACGTAGGTTTCTTGGACTAGGCAGCAAGAACACCAAAAACAGAGAATATAGAGAAGAGGGATGAGAAAACAAGAAGAGAAAAGAGAGACAGATTTGAGGGGAATAAATTCTGATTTTTATTCCACCAATTAATGGACTGAATACTACATTCTGATGTGCTGAGAAGCAATCAGCTATATATAGAAAAACCTAATTAGAAACTAAGTGCATAACAAACTGCACCTAACAGAAATCTAACTAACTAACTGATCTAAAATCAGTTAGTAAAGTACAACAGAAATGAGGCAAAACTGGACAGAATAACAGATTGACAATTATTCCTTAAAACTGAAATTGCCACTGAAGAATGCCATGCTGGATTGTCTACAAAACCAGCCTGGACACCTAAACTAAAAAGCTTAACTAAAAACAATACAACAGAAAAATAATCTGGAATTGTTCCCAAAAATATAACAATATATGTGTATTTTCTTGTACATGCATGCATGTGCCCATGTGTGTGCAATTTGTAACTCTAATTTAGTTTAACTTCATGTTCTGTTGCAGCCTACGCTTCACAAACCCAGTATAATGGCACATGTAGTTCGTGTATTAAAGGGTGAGAAAACATTGCGTATGCATTATGCAAACTGCAGGTAATATTACATTTTATTCTCGAATCTTGGTATGATTGTGGATTGACTTAATGTACCTATACATTTGGAGAAGCTATTGTTAGAGTTTCATGTTGATCTGTTGGTGTAATCTTTCATAATATCTTAAAGATTAAAACGGTTTCTAACTTCAATCTCTTTTTGGTTTTGTTGTCTTAACTTCAGTACCTACAATGCTGATTTTGATGGTGATGAGATGAATGTTCATTTTCCACAAGATGAAATTTCCCGTGCTGAAGCTTATAACATAGTAAATGCCAATAATCAATATGTCAAACCAACCAGTGGTGATCCAATTAGATCCTTGATTCAGGTATTTACACTGTAAGAATAGATTATGTTAATGTACTTTATCTCCAATGGGAAAGTTCTTTTCTGATTTCCAGAGCCTCTTTACTTTGAATAATGTTGCCAGGATCATATTGTAAGCTCTTCACTTCTTACAAAGAAGGATACTTTTTTGAGTTATGAAGAGTTCAATCAACTTCTATACAGTTCTGGTGTATCCACTGCTTGGCTGGGCTCCTTTCAGGGCAAGCCTGGTCATAAAGTTTTTGTGTCAAACTGTGAGAGTGACATGTTTCTGCTTCCTCCAGCAATATGGAAGCCAGAGCCCCTATGGACAGGAAAACAGGTTACTATCTGTTACTCGAGTTTGAAAGTATCTCTCTTTGTATTAGATGAATAAATATGCAGAAAACTTCTCTTAGTCGTTTTTCTGTAGTGCAGCATTGTATTGAGCTGTAGAATCATTTGGTGTTAACTAAAGTATTCCATTTTCCTTGATTACAATTTGCTTATCTGTTCAAGATCCTGGTTTCTGCTGTTTCCCTAGGTTATCAGTGCATTGCTATACTATATTACCAGAGGCAGCGTCCCATTTACAGTTGAGAAAAGTGCAAAAATCCCACGTGATTTTTTCAAGACTCGAACCATAGAGGGGAAAAAAAGAACTGGAGATGTGTCAAGAAAGAAGGAAGATGATGAAGATAAATTATTGATATTTAAAAATGATTTAGTCCGCGGTGTACTTGACAAGGCTCAATTTGGTGACTTTGGTATAGTCCATACAGTGCAAGAACTTTATGGCTCAAATGTTGCTGGCAATCTGCTTTCAGTGTTAAGTCGTTTGTTCACTGCTTATTTACAGGTCATTATAAATTAAATTGTCTGGAAGTATCAATTCCTTTTGTCTTTAAGTTATTTTTTCTTTTTTAATTTTGTGTTTACTTCATTCAGATGCACGGCTTCACATGTGGAGTAGATGATCTTCTGTTGATTGAAGAAAAGGACAGTGAAAGGAAGAAGCAACTTGAAAGCTGTGAAGAAATTGGTGAAATTGTTCATCATGAATTCATTGAAGCTATGGATGGTGCTACAATAGGTACTTTGACATTAAAAAAATCTGTACATATGATTTTCCTAACCAAAAAATTTTGGATACTTATTTTCTGCTTGCATCAACTTACTATAAATCTTTCAGCAGAATGGCAATTTCCCTAGTTATCTTGTATTTTGTGGCTATCAATTTATGCTTGTAGTGTAAATTCATAAGTTTGTTATATATTCTGTTCTTCAGACCCCATCACACTTCAATTGAATATCGAGAAAAAAATACGCAGTAATGGAGAAGCAGCCTTAACATACTTGGATAGGAAGATGATAAGCAGTCTTAACTCCAAAACAAGCTCAGGGACATTGAAGGTTCTACTCTCTGAAGGAATATTGAAACCCTCAGGAAAGAATTGTATTTCTCTTATGACTACATCTGGAGCTAAAGGTAGTATGGTAAGTTTACTGTTCTAACTTTCATGTTGACTACATCAGCTAAATTACAATAGTTGAAGTATGGCTGAATTATGCTTTAATGACCATTGGATGAGTTGAATAATAATTGATCTATTGATCTTTGGATTGAATGAATGATTTGGATGCCATAATTCACCATACTTCATCCTCTCATAATTTAGCTTAACCATTCCCGATAATCCATTGTCCGCATACATTTTATGAGACTGAATACCATGCATACGGTTCTAACTCAGTTTAATTTGGGGGTTAGATGTTGGCTAAACTTTAAATCTATGCTGCTTCATAGTCTTATCCTCCCACCCCAAAAATTAATAATAATTTAATTATTTTTTTTTTGATGATGTTCCTTCTTTCTGAGACCAATGTATTGGTAATTATCACATGGAGTTTTACTTATATTAAGAATCTCTTCATCTTGAATACATTTTTCCCTTGAAAACAAGTAAAATTTTCTTTTATGGTATTATGTTTGGAAGTCCTTAGATTTAGTGCCTGATACCAGAATGAAATCTTATTATTCCGTGCTTGATGAGATGGAACCTTCTATTCAAGACCAAGTAGATGATGAACTGAATTCAAATTTAATTTACAATTATGAAAATTATGAATTATTTAAGCATGTGCTTCATGTTTGATGGGTAGAGAATTTGTACAAGATTGGTTTTTTAGTCTTAATTAATTCTATGCTGAATCTGAAATCTGGATGATAAGCATATTGGCTAGGGGCAAAACTTTATGGGGTCAATTGGAGAATGTTTGTCTGACTGAACTTAGAATAACAGGACCACATTAATTAGGAGCCTGATTAACGGAAGAGGCTATACTATTTTGTAAGACAGTGCAATATAATACTTTTTAGTAAGTGGCTAGGTGGAAGTTGAACTCGGGAAATCGTCAGAATGTTTCTCAATTTTTCGAGTCATATATGGTTAAAAATATGTGTATATGTTATTTGATTTTATTACTAGTTTGTGAAGTTAGGCTGGTTCTCTCCAGTGTTGAACAGGTTTTTCTGAGAATTGATAGTTTATTACCAATCTGGTTACTGGTTCCAGATGCATTCATTAATCTGCTTTTTCATGTCTCCTGGGTCCTTGTGCCTTTTACTCTTTTATTGGCAAAATTATTATATTTTGTTCAGTGTCTTTAGCAATATTAAGCTAATTGTATTGTACTTTGAAACAGGTTAATTTCCAGCAAATCTCTTCTCACCTAGGCCAACAAGAGTTAGAAGGCAAAAGAGTCCCTCGCATGGTTTCTGGAAAGACCTTACCATGTTTTCCTCCTTGGGATTGTTCCTCTAGAGCAGGAGGGTTCATTATTGATCGATTTCTTACAGGTCTTCGTCCACAAGAATATTACTTCCATTGCATGGCAGGTCGTGAAGGGTAAGAAAGCTTCTAGATTCTAGTCATTTGTATATAGTGTCGTGAATTTTTGATAAATTGTCCGTGATACTTCAAAGGAAGAAAGCTGAGAATAAGTCATGAAAGAGAAGCAAATAAGAAACAATGTCTCAATATCACTTGTCACAATTCACATTTGGATCTGACATGGAAGATATAATTTATTGTTGGCTGTCATATGATTAGTTGATTACTTCTCCCCATCTAATTACATCCTTACCTCACAGATTAGTTGATACAGCTGTCAAAACATCTCGGAGTGGATACCTGCAAAGATGCCTGATAAAAAATCTTGAGTGTCTAAAAGTCTGTTATGATCATACTGTACGTGATGCTGATGGTTCAATTATTCAGTTTTGTTATGGAGAAGATGGGGTAGATGTCCATCAAACTAGCTTTCTCACCAAATTTGAAGCATTGTTAACTGTAAGAACTAGTTTATTAGTTTTTCTAAATCGTAAATAACAAATGGAATTTTTGTGTTATTTATTTCATTTATATATTAATTTCAGAATAAGGAAATGATTTACAGCAAGTGTTGCCGTCAGCTGGATAGATCTAGTCCTTATATTAACAAGTTGCCCGATGCTCTGAAAGAAAAGGCAGAAATTTTCATTTCCAATATTTCTTCAAAGCAGAGAATTTCTAGTTCAATGGATCAAGCAGACTTCTTGAAGTTGATGGAGCACAAGTATGTCTCAAGTCTTGCACAGCCAGGAGAGCCAGTTGGTGTTCTGGCTTCTCAATCCGTAGGAGAACCATCAACACAGATGACGTAAGTTTTTTATATCACCATGGAATCCATCAGAAAATCACTTATACTACCTGTCCATTATTGCAGCTCAAGCGAAATTATTTAGGTCTTATTATTTGTGATTATTGGAAACAATATAGCTCCTAATGGTGATATATGATGCTTTGATAGAGTAAAATAGGTTATTACTTGGTGAAGTGAAATAAATTATCCTCTGCTGTTGTCGTTTGGGAATAAGAAATTGAAGGTTCCTTGTGCCCTTTGAGGAAGGTGAATCAAGAAATAAAAAATTGACTTACAATTAGGAGAACCAGATATGGACATAGGCAAATGTCAATATGAGCATGGATGTATCTATAAACCTTGACGTATTGAGTCTCATGGTAAACGGAAACAATACACTCCATGCCCTCTCACATTCCATGCATAAGAAATTAGATGCCTTTTCCCTACTGCATATATATAAACATTTTATTTTCTCTTATATATTACAAAAGCACATATAAAAGTATTTGTAAGATACACTAGATGCCCAGACGTGTTTTTTCTTTGTGTGCGTGTCATTTTTATATGTAATTGTTCCCAAGTGGGAATAGAATTGCATTTTCATTTTTATCTGCTTATTAATTTGTAAACATATTTGTTTACTGTGGCTTCCTTCTTTTTTATTTTAACCTTCTTTCAGTTTAAATACTTTCCACCTTGCTGGTCGAGGTGAAATGAATGTGACTCTTGGAATTCCACGTCTGCAAGAGATTTTGATGACTGCCTCACTCGATATCAAGACTCCAGTTATGACTTGCCCATTGAGACAAAATAAATCAATGTGAGTGTTGACCTTTTTCCATTTTCTCCAGTCCTGAAAACTTGATTTCTTTACAAGATGACATAGATTACTGTTTGATATATTTGATTCTTGTAGGGACCATGCCATTCGTCTTGCTGATAAGCTGAAGAAAATAACAGTGGCAGACATAATAGAGAGTATGAAAGTTTCTGTCGTGCCGGTAGTTGTTGACGGTGGACAGATTTGCAGCATATATAAGCTTGAAATCAAGCTTTACAAACCTAAACACTATCCAAAATACACCAGCATATCGCTTGAGGACTGGGAGGAAACTCTCGAAGTTGTGTTTGTTAGAGAGTTGGAGGATGCCATTGAAAATCATATGCTACTGCTCTCCAAAATAAGTGGCATAAAAAATTTCTCATCAGATCCATCTAATTCTTCTAAAAGTTTAGAAGATGTTTCTAGCAATGTCACTCAAGAAAAAAATGTTCGCATTGATGATGATGAGGATGATGATGATGGTGCTGGTGACATCGAAGAGGCTGATGATCTTGGTTTAGATGCACAAAAGAGAAAACAACAAGGTAGGGATGAGATTGATTATGAAGATGCTGCTGGAGAAGATGCAGATGAAGGAGAGCCGTCTGAAAAATTTGCTGAAGAAGATGATAATCAGGACAGAAGTGACAGTGAAGATGATAATCAGGACAGAAGTGACAGTGAAGTCATCGAGGATGATATACCTCAAGTACCTGATTCCAAGACTGCCAATTCATCAGAAATTGAAAATTTTTCTAAACGCAGCAAGTCTAAGGATGAGAAGCATAAAATGAAATCTAGTTCCAAGAGATCTAAACTAAACAAAAAGGATACTGACAGAGCAGTTTTTGTGGAAGCCAAAGGGATGCATTTTGAGGTCCATTTTAGATTCACTGGGGAACCTCATATTTTGTTGGCTCAGGTACTTTTATATGAACCTCTTTTTATGTTACTATGGCATTAATTTCATGGTTGACTATTTTTTTCATGATATCAACTTATGAAGCTCTTGCATTATTGTCTATGTGATATTTTCTTTGACGCTGATCACACAATATGATACCATACCTTGCCAGATATTGTAGGATTAGACTTGAGTTTAAAGCAAATTGCTTTCTTGCGCTATATCAGTTCATGAAATTTGGCTATACTACTTGGCAAATATTCTGAGTTATCTATAGGAAGTGTTAAGTGACATTCTACAAACATTGAGTTGTCATCTTGTAGTTCCTTAATACATGAAAGCAAATATTTTGGCTGATGAATTCTATTTTCTGTTTTGCCTTTTCTATCTATAAATTCTGAAGTTCTTCCAGTCAGTTCATCATCACCCATTAAATTTGCCGTGTGTTTCTTTACTTGTATGCAGATTGCTAGCAAAACGGCCAAGAAGGTATGCATCCAGAACTTTGGCCAAGTAGACCAATGTAAAGCTATCACGTGCAAGGAAAGTCAAGTAATCTACTATGGTAAAGATCACAGGAAAAGGGAGGAAATTCCATCCGCCGAAAAGGAAAAAATGCCAGCAGTTCAGACCACTGGTGTAGATTTCAAAACATTTTGGGAACATCAAGGTGAACTTGATGTGAGGTACATATATTCAAACAGCATCCATGATATGCTAAATACTTATGGGGTGGAAGCTGCCAGAGAGACTATCATCAGAGAAATAACAAATGTTTTCAAATCTTATGGAATATCTGTAAATATTCGGCATTTAACCCTTATTGCCGACTATATGACACATACGGGTAGCTACCGTCCAATGAGCAGAATAGGGAGCATAGCGGAGTCAATTTCTCCGTTTAGCAAAATGTCATTCGAGACAGCCTCCAAATTCATAGTTGATGCAGCTTATCATGGAGAGGTTGACCGCTTGGAAACTCCATCTTCTAGGATATGTCTTGGGTTGCCTGTAAAGATGGGGACTGGATCTTTTGACTTGATGCAGAAGTTGTAAATGTCTCTAAAATATGGTTCAGGCCTTCATGGAGTTCCTGCCAAATTTTGACCTTACTGTACTAATGTCTTCTAGTTCCTCTTTTTTTCATTATATTCTAAGCCTTTTTTTTTCTGTCAAGAAAAGCAATTCATGTATTGATGGAAGAGGTTTATAGTTGATACGTGTAAAATTAGAATGAGTGATTTTCCTACTTACGTCTTGTGACTTTATATATTTTCAACAAATATATCTCAAACCATGCCCTTATTACGTGTAATATTTTATAGGGCCGTTTTGTTGAGGTACCTGATGAATACTATACCTTCAAAACTACAGACAGGCTTCCCAAAAAACACTGAAACCCAATTGAGATTAAAAAAAAAGAACTTTAAAAATGTAAATTTATCTGTATTGAAAATGCTTCATCTTGAAAATAAAGTGACTACCGATATAGGCCATCAGAGTGGCTTTGTTTGCTGCTTTTGCAATAGAAAGCACTCAAAATGCTGGATCATACCCATAACAGGCCTAAAATGGGCCCATCGGCTTATAGTTTGATCCCTGTTAAAAAAGTCGTTATATGTAAGTATTAGGAGTGAAAAAAAAATGACAGTGTCTTAATAACTGTGTCCAGATGTGTTTTCAGTCATGTTGTGTGACAGATAATTGAAGAAAGTGACAGTAGTGTAGTTTGGACTTTTTAGGAAGTGAAGCAAAGTAATTTGATCCCTTTTCTGTTTTGTCATGGCTGAGGCAACTGAATCCTAGATATTTGAAGGCGTGTTTGTGTTGTGTTTGATTGCAGAAGCATCAGTCATTCAATCTCCTCTCTGTTTATTTATTTTAGGCTTAAGTGCACTTTTGNGGACGGAAGTGACCAGGGGACTAACGGTGAAACTTTTTGCGAAGGTTTGGGACCAAATCTGCAACAAAAATAGTTATGGGACCAAATTGAAACCTTAGTCATAGTATTGGGACCAAAAGTGCACTTAAGCCTTTATTTTATTTATTTATTGGTTAACCAACACCTAAGGGCCCTTTTGCCTTCATCATTCACAATCCTTTTCTTGATGCTGATTGTTTATCTAACCCTCCTTGTATTCAATCCCACTGCACATCATGACCAGTTTATATTCTGTCTAATCAGCTTACAGAAAAAAAAAATAAATATAATAACAATAGCCTGAATTTATGGTTCCAACAAATTCCATTTTGTGAACAAAAAAAATTTCCTAGTGCCTGTCTTCACAGCCAATTGGTTCATTTAGGATTCTTTTTGTGAATCTAATTACAATGAAAAAAAATCTCTCAATTGAAATAGATATATTCACGAGATTTTAAATTCAAAATATCATTTCAGAAATATTAAATTAAAAAAATACTTGATATATATCATACATGGTAGTGAGTAGTGTCAAAAAAATGAATAATTTGGAAGAGTAATAATAGGTCAAATATTATTATAGCTAGCAGTACTGAACAAGGTTTTAATGAGAGTTGACAAGGCAAAGATGTTGAAAAGAGATGTTCACTCATTAGTCATGAGCAGCAGTAGTAGGAGTAGTACTCTCATCATAACAAGCTCAGAATTTAGGTCACGTATGTATTCGTCTTCTCTCTAAATTGTGTTACATATTGGGACTCTTTCATTATGTGAATTCAATTAATCAACCCTTGAATTCAATATTGCTGATGTCACCACCTTCTTTGAACAGTGAGTCTCAATCATCATTCTCATTTAGACCTTTCAGGGTCCATACAGAAGAGAATATTATTATTATTATTATTAGTCACTTCAAGTCTTATTCATTGCCCACAAGTTTTTTATTTGTATAAATATACAAACAAAAATTGTAATGATTATGTACTAAGGTTGAGTTGTAATAAGTTGTGTGTGAGTTGAGATGTCGGTATTCAAATTAAATTTTATGGTTTTGTCCAGAAAGAAAGAAAAAAACCGTTAATGTATGATTTGACTTTAGTATATGAGATATTAATTATATCACCTTTAAAATAATTAATTATCCCAATATTAAGATAAGATTAATTAAGAAAATCTTTGTTTCTTCTAGCTAGCTAGCTATCAGATGTTTGATTGCTTAACGAAACAGTTCATAAGGGACCACTATAGAATAATTTACAGATAATTTAATATAGAAAAAGGAAGTAATTAATTAAGCTTGCTTTGTTTTTTCTTTTTAAATGCATGCATGCATGGATCAGTCCATCAATTAATTTTCTGTTCGCATAGTGATTATGGGGATTAACAATCGCAGGGCAGAGAGATTTGGAATTTTTCTGAAGACATGGGCATGCATGGCAGAACACAGAGTGATGTTTAATTAATTAATTAATTAATCACAAATTAAATATCATCTTACAATGTAAACACACTCGTGCTGTCTTGGAAATATAAAGGATGAAAGGAGCATGGGATCTCTGGTCAAACACACAAATACCCTTTTTGCTAAAAATGCTAGATTATGTCCCCTTTTTTACACTCAAATTTTAACCTCTATGTTTTGTTAAATGTGTTATGTGATATTATATTATAACCAAGCTAATGCTAGACGTTATAGAATATATATAGATCTCTTCACACCTAACACAATATGTATATAGTGCTTCCCGCACTCCATGTTCTCAATGTATGAATTTGTGCTTACATGTTTCAAAGATTAAATTTTATATTATTAAATCAAAACTTGCTATGGAGCTTCGAATTTTTTTTTTGGGTAGAAAAACGCAATTTCATTAAACAACTAAGCTTCGAGGTTCGTGAACATATAAGTATAAAGAAAAGATGAAGTGCTATATTTTAATTAAGATGTTTTATTTTTTCAAAAAAAACGTACTTGAAGATTTTACAAACTAAATTAAAGAACAGTTTCATCAGAAAATTGCCATGAATTGAGGTTACAAACAATGTAGAGAAACATATGGTATGTTTTTTTCCCCCGAATGTCACGCACTTATATAACTTCACCATATAGTGCCTGCTAATTATGAGTTAATTAATAAAAGGCAAAATATCATTTCGTGCCCCTAACGTTTGCAGTGATTTTCAGTTATGCCCCTAACGTTTCATTTTGTTCAGGCGTGCCCTCAATGTGAAACTAACGTTTCAATTATGCCCCCAATTTTGACTTAATGCCCATGTGGCAATTTCTTTTACTTATGTGTCATTTTTTTGTCTGACTTGAATACGTGGCATGATGACTGGACATTCCTATTTTTTTTTTCCATCGTGGCATGATAACTGAATTTACATTTTTGAACATAAAAATTGAGTAAACTAGCAAATCAGTCACTGGATTTACATTTTTCATCATCTTCATTCATTTTAGTCCCAAATCCTCAAAATAAAATTGTAAAGTGTCCCAAAACTCTTCCAAACATTTCAATTTAGTCCTTAAAAGTATTAAAAACCCTAAAACCTAAACTCTAAACCTTAAAACTATAAACCCTAAACCCTAAACTCTAAAATTCTAAACCCTAAAACCCTAAACCCTAAAAAATCTAATTTGAGCAATTAGGTCCCTCACCCATTCTTATCCCATTATTCTCAATTCCCCCTCTTTTCATCATCTTCATTCATTTTAGTCCCATATCCTCAAAATAAAATTGTAAAGTGTCCCAAAACTCTTCCAAACATTCTAATTTAGTCCTTAAAAATATTAAAAACCCCAAAACCCAAAACCCCAAAACTCCAAACGCCAAACTTCAAACCCCAAATCCCTAAACTCTAAAACTTATTTTTTGCTTTAATCTTCATCTTCATCTTCTCTTCTCATACTAAATTTTTTTGTTTCTAATCTTCATATTTTCAGATTAAAATTTTCGTTTCTAATTTTTCATCTTCATCTTCATCATTAAAGCTTGGGCTTATCTCTCTCGAACCACCCAACAACCTCCGTCTCTCTCGTCGGAGCTCCGTCCTTTTCTAGGCAGAACCGTCGTCGCCGATCCACATGCCTTCAATGTCACCTACTTAACCCATTGGAAACGTATTTCACAACACATCTCGCCGTCGTCAAATGAAAAAAGCTTAAGGATTTTGCCAAATGGTCCTTCGCCGCCTCACACGAATGAACTTGTTCTGGCGACATTTGAGCTAAACCGTGAAGATTTAGAGAATCTCAAGAAAAGGGTTTTGTCCTCGTGGGAAAAAGTCGATGAATTTGAATTACCCACAACGGAGAAGCCTCTGAATCTCTCAAAATTCGTCGTCGCATCAGCGTTTGCATTCACGTGTGTGGAAAAGGAAATAAAGAGAAGTGGTGAAAATAGTGACACTACTAATATTGCATCTTCGTTTTTTGTTTTGGCCATCGATGGATGATGATAATGATGAAGATGGAGATGAAAATTAGAAACAAAAATTTTAATATGAAAATATGAAGATTAGAAACAAAAAAAATTTAGTATGAGAAGAGAAGATGAAGATGAAGATTAAAGAAAAAAAATAAGTTTTAGAGTTTAGGGATTTGGGGTTTGAAGTTTGGGGTTTGGAGTTTTAGGGTTTTGGGGTTTAGGGTTTTTAATATTTTTAAGGACTAAATTGGAATGTTTGGAAGAGTTTTGGGACACTTTACAATTTTATTTTGAGGATTTGGGACTAAAATGAATGAAGATGATGAAAAATGTAAATCCAGGGACTGATTTGCTAGTTTACTCAATTTTTATGTTTAAAAATGTAAATCCAGTCATTATGCCACGGTGAAAAAAAAAATAGGAATGTCCAGTCATCATGCCATGTATTCAAGTCAGACCAAAAAAATGACATATAAGTAAAAAAAAATTGCCACATGGGTATTGAGTCAAAATTGGGGGCATAATTGAAACGTTAGTTTCACATTGAGGGTACGCTTAAACAAAATAAAACGTTAGAGGCATAACTGAAAATCACTGTAAACGTTAGGGGCACAAAGTGTGTTTTGCCTTAATAAAATAGAATTTCAAAGACGCTGTACTATTTGTAGCTAGCAAAAGTGAAGCTATTGGGAATATTATATAGCCTCAACCATATATAAAAGATTAAGAATAACTAAGAATATGTAAAGTAATATGTAAATCTATTTTTCTATGACATTACCGTTATATATATATATATATATATATATATATATATATATGATCAGCAGCTAGTCTTTTAGAGTAATAATTTTACTGCACATTGTGCATTTCCAATTAGTTTTTTGACCATGAAAAAAAAATTTTGAACCAAAGTTGTTTTACCATGAATTAATATCTAAACATGTGAGTATTAATTATGAAGATATATATATATATATATATATATATGATCTATTTTTTACCCTTTCCCAAGACTAAACTATATACATATATATTACTAGCTAGCCTTTTGGTTATCCCTATAATATATATGCATGGTGAGGGGCTAACGGTGGATTTGAGTGTTTGCAATGTCATTTCCTAAAAGATAAGATATGTATTGTAGAGTTTATATAAAGTTAATCAGTTCATGTGGAAGAAGAGGGTGGGTTTACAGGTGAAATTATTTTTGTTATTTGGACTAGCTAGGGAAATGTAATAAGAAAAACATTATATTTTCCAACTTGTAAAGCTTTACTCTACTTTTGCTTTTTATATGATGTTAAATTTTGATTATAGAGAAAGAGATGGAGGAGAAGAAATCAAAGTGGTCCTGAATGTTTCAAATGGTGTTCCACGCACACAAGAGTGAACAGAGATTTGGATAAGTAAAAGCCTTGATTTATGGTATACACTAATTAAACATATAAACAACCTTTGATTATCTATGGATTATAAAATTCTTGAAACAAATTAAAGGAAGCCATACATGCATGTGGATGTAATTAATTAGTCACATCCTAGTTAAAACGCATTCATGCATTATATATATTGGGATTCAAACCTAAGCTAGTTTGGAAGTAAGGGTATAACTAGTTTAATTAACTACAATTTTAATTTGAAATATCTATGCAATTACTAATTCGTGCGAAGCAATTGAAGCAATATCGAGAAGAAATAAAAAAGCTTTAGGATGAATTAGGAGTTAGGACCCACATGCTTGTCACATGAGTGTGTCCAAGCTGAAAATACGCACACAGATAAGCTTAACTCATTTCTGCTTGCTTCAATGATTCCAGCACAGTACAATCTCGCCATATATGTATGTATGGTTGCACTATAGCTAGCTACTATACTAGGCCTCACATGACAAGCCACGTGGGTCCTAGACACCTGAATTTAATTAATTAACTGAAAATTTAGTATTTGGTCTTACAATTTGTATACTTTAAATAATTAAAATGTACGATTTAATTTTTAGAATATCAAAATTGTCAATGATTCAATTATTTAATTTGAATTCATTTTGTACTTTTTATTTCATAAATTTGTGTTAAATTTATATTTTAGGGTCCTTAAATTTATATTTTTTATCATTGAATTTATATTAAATTTATGGTTGTAGATCTTTGAATTAATTAAACTAAATTTATATTTTTTTTAGTCCTGAATTTGACCTAAGAATGACCCAATTGTTAACCATTGATATATTTTAAGAATTAAATCATATATTTATTTCAATTATTCAAAAATTGATATATTAACTCGGTATAAATTTAGGAGCTAAATAATAAATTTTCTCATTACTTAAATGACAATATAAAATGCTTCCTTTAATTTTTTTCATTTTTTTTATAGTATTTAACTATACTATGTATATATATATAATAGGTTTATTTGAAAGCAAAATATATAAGCATAAAGCTAAGTGGGGATCTCTAAAATGAATGAGTGCTTTCCCCACAAATTGAACAAGTCCAGCTCATAGTCTTAGCAATTAGTGAGACAACATGTTCCCTCATCTAAAACGAAGT
This sequence comes from Chamaecrista fasciculata, assembly GCA_003254925.1. Taxonomy (NCBI): domain Eukaryota; kingdom Viridiplantae; phylum Streptophyta; class Magnoliopsida; order Fabales; family Fabaceae; genus Chamaecrista; species Chamaecrista fasciculata. The sequence continues at coordinate 10,115 of QANZ01054526.1, read as the reverse complement.
GAGAAGTGGGAAGCAATATATGGTCGCTAGCTATTAGCTAGTGATCAACCTCGCATTTATTTTCTTATTTAATTCCCGATGTCTTCTGCCTTTTAATTTTTTTGCAATATCATATACTCCATATATTCACTTAATTCCTAGCTAGCTAGCTAGCTTCTATTTAACTTCGATCTGTCTGTATAGTACTCTTACAGTACCCACACAAGCCAACACGTACATAGTATTATATATGATAGCTAGCTAGCATGCATCTCGTTGAATTGAATGCCCTCCATATATATATATATACACACATCATCTTAGTTTCAACATTCAAACCTTCATATATTATATACATATACCCCCCGTCGACGACATGTACAGAGGTTAATTCCTCTTTTACTGTAATAACTTTATTGCACTATTATATATTTATTAGATTAGATATTTTATATATCTTGAATTAAAAACAAGATATTATATATGTATAGACAGTATAGTAGACCACGCGTCTTCTGAATCAATTATTAATCTGAACAGTGGACACAACAGTGAATTTAACTGTCAAGGAGCTTTCATATTTTTGATTCATTGACAGGAATCTAATTCTTCCACCCTGAAAACTTTAAAACACAAAAATTAAATTCTCACATGTACGTATGAATGTATGTATATACATATATTTATATTTTTATATTAATTGAGTGAGACAATATATGTGTGAGAACTCACATTTGGACTAGCCGACCGGTAATGTGCGCACACCAATGGAAATGTTGGGTACTTTGGAAATAGTTTGTTTGTTGTCTCTGCGTTTTCTGAATTTGCCTTCTATTATGGTATTGGTGGCTGCTGCCACAAACACATTCTTTCATTCATTCTATGACTATCTCTCTCTTTCCTGGGATTCCTCTAATAATTCATTAATCGTTGTTTCTTTTTTTTTTTTCCAATTTTTTTTTCTAATGTTGGTCCCTTCTCCAGAAATTACATATACAGATTACAGTATACACATTAATTAACTAACTTCTCTGCGTTTCGTGGTGCAACGCTTAAATAAGAAGGTTAAGATCAGTTTGGTGAGCTCCTGTGTATATGTTTAATGCATGTCTCTATATATATATATATATTTCCTTCGATGAATATTTTTTTGAGATATCAATATATATAGCTATTATCACTATTTAATTTGACTAATTAAGTCAACCTATATGATATATATATTTGTAATATACAAGAATTATGATCGCCATTCGTGGAATATTTCTCTCTATATATATTGAACGAGGAGACGGTGGCAATTTGATAAATAAAGGAGATCATAGTTTTTACCAAACAAAAAAAAATATTAAGAAAATAAAGGTCAAAACTTCAAATTGATCCTAAGTATATGTGGTATATATTTCAAAATGGTCTTAAATGTTTCATTTATTTCATATTAGTCTTACATATTTTCATAATTTCTCAAATTGGTCATAAACCTATCTACTTTTGAGATGCAATTTGATCTCATTTGCTAACAATCTCAAATATTGGGCAGAGAAATAACTCTTCAAAAGTTAATCCATAATTTCAAACTCGTTGCATTCTGACATGAATTGAGAGATATATGAACAACTTCGCTTATTTGAACGTGAAAGGAGTTACCCACTTTTAGGACTTGATTTGACGTCGTTGGTTGACAATCTAAGTGGTAAGAGAAAATACTTGTTAAAAGCAACTTGCAGCTCTCAATTCGTCACATTCAAACTTGAAATAAAATAAATATGATCACATTCAATATTTTGGGACCAATTTAAGAAATTATAAAAATATGTTGGACTAATATGAAACAAATGAAATATTTATGACTAATTTAAAATTCACCCCGTACGCAACATTTAGGACCAATTTGAGGTTTTAACCAAAAATAAAAGATGAGAAATTATCAATTTATTTCGGATGAACTAGACTAATTAGAGATTAGAATAATATTATACATTAATCAATTATCAATTTATCAAATTAATTTGAGCTAACTCTTCAAGAATGGTTCTTGAACTTTTTTCTGCTAGTTGCCAGTATTACTAAATATGTAAACAATTGTATACAATCTAGACCATTGAAGGTTTGTCCTATTAAAAACAAAGAACAGCCAATAAGATTTAAGGAAACGTAAGTTTTGAAAAGACATGTAATATATCTTCCAAACCCTAGCAAACTTTAAGTAGGTTTTGGTTATTTAGTCCTTTTCAAATAATTCCATAGTCGAGAATTTAATTCTTTTTTGTTTTTTGAAATATTAGAATCAATTGATATTAAAAATTAATTTGGCCAAATAATTCCATAGTCGAGAATTTAATTCTTTTTAATTCAGTGGAAATTTGGTTCTATAAAAGAAATTAAATAAAAAAATTAATTTATAATTCCTAATTTCTAATTAATATTAGTAAAAATTTATCAGTGAATGAATAAAAGTACTTTGGCCAAAAAAAATGAATGAATAAAAGTACACCCGACTTTTATTTAACATCATTATCAGTGGGTTATGATAGATTTTGGATTGCAAGGCTATCCTCATTTCGTTCCTCATTAAAAAAAAAAAAAG
>QANZ01054508.1:84474-120195 GCA_003254925.1 Chamaecrista fasciculata | reverse complement strand
TGATTTTATATTTATAAAATTGCTACAATTTTAGTAAATATAAAGCTTAAAGTCGCCTAGCTCCATAATTTATGTGAGTTCATGCACAATTGAAAAAAACCCTAAGTTTTGCTAAGGCAAGTCGATTTTCCTCCTTGTTGAGAGTGAAATTTCGCCACCCACCTTCCTAGAGAGAGAAGTCAATTTTCTTCTAAGGGGTTAGGAGAGTTATCGAAACTTGTGGGTTTCTAGGGTTTTGGAGAAGAAGAAGAACAAAAGGAGTTTTGTTGCTGTCTACTTCTCTGTGGCGCCATCCACCTGGATTTTAGAGAAGGAATTCCTGAATCCAAAAGCTGTAGATTGAATCCCGAGTCTCTTTGGAGAAAGAGGCGTGGAGGCTAGCACCTCGTGTTAGGGAAACTGTTCGTGTGGATCACCGGTAGAGGAAGGACGTGTAGACGGACTTCTAGACTCACCAGTATCACCAATCCGATTGAAAGCCTGAGGTATAACACTTTTGGTATCTGGTTTTAAATTCAACTAGCGGATCTCAGGGTGGGAATTTCCTGGGGGCGCAAGTTTTTTTTTATTTACAGTTCTTCCGCTGCGTGTTTCCCCGGGGATTTCCTAACAAGATTCCCTCTTTAAAATCACACATTTTTGAAAGGACTATTTTAGGAAACTACTTGTGAAAAGCCTATTTTAGAAATGAGTTTATTCTTGAAAAATGCTAATCAAGTTCACAAAAGATTCCCTAAAGGCTTTTATTGTTTTTATTATTAGTTCCCTTTTGAAGGAAATACCAAAAGAATAATTTTTTTAAAAAAATTCTTTCCTTTTTAGAAAAGATGCTCATGATAATGTAGCATGCTATGAAAGGATAGTTTGCCCTCATGTGTCATAATAAGGTGGACTCCTTAAAATTTATCACTATAGGTCATCCTAAAACGGGAAAGTCCATAGGTCTGTTATGGGCAGCTTGGCGGGTCTAAATATCGTAAAAAGGTAAAAGGTCCTTGAATTGCTCCCACTTTTTCAGGTGAGAACCCCATTACACAGACCTTCTCACATGGAGGTTATCCTCTCATTGGTCCAGCCCATGCAATAGGTAACAATCCAAGCGAAATTCGTAGGATCGACCTCGGGAGAAGCTATGTCTCGTAGGGAAGTTCCATAAGATTTCTTCTAATTTATGGCAAATGAACCCCGGGTATAGGGGCAAGTGTGTGAGGTAATATTGTGTTTAGTGCATATGTGTGAGTAGAGGGCAATCCTAAGATTCAACCCTTCCCTCATCCAAAAAAGTGGATAAATTGCAAAAGAAACACAACAGATATAGAGGAGTGTTTTTTTTATTTTTAATTTTTCTATTTTAATTATTTTATTTAAGAATTCTATTTAGTAATTCCCAGGGAATCAGTGAGGTCACAAGTGGTCCCACTTAAAAACTGATTTTCTTAGACATAATTACTTTATAAAATTTTCTTTAAATAAAACATTTTTTTTCAAAATTTCTTCGGGTCTCTAGTTTAATTATGCTTTTGATTTTGTTCATTAAAAGGGTAATTAAAAATAAAGAGGAAGGCCATTTATTTTAAAAAAAATTATTTTGATAATGGGCTTGGCTCTCAAATTCCTTAGTGTAGTCACCAAATTGTCACGTCCGACATTCCAAAGAATGTCGATTATGACTAAAAAAGAGGAGTTGCCACCAAATTTTATAAAAAATATTAGAAAAATAATTTTAGGGAAAATCTTGAGAAAACTGGTGGATAAGGTAATTTTAGAAAACTTGTTTGAACCAAAGATGGTTCGGGGGCACATTTAATTTCTAGGGAAGATGTTAGGCACCCTAAAAACCCCTCATTATAAGGTTACCCAAAATAATTATTTAAATTAAATGGCCAAAATATTTATATTTAGTTATCCTTAAGCACACATCAAACATCCTTAGGTCCAAGAATTTTTGAAGAAATATTAAACTGCAATCCAAACAAATTATGAAAACATACAAGCATTCACAATAATGGGTACAAACAATTTAATAAAAGAAAGAAAAAAAAAATGGAGAAATAGACTTGACTCAAGTTTTTTAACATAAGGCCTATGTACCCTAATTTGAGATCAAAGTCCACATAGTTTGAAAGATAATTGGGTAATTTAGAAGTGGGTTAGAGGACTTATCTGGAATCCTCACTTTATTGCTAAAAGAGAGTCAGGGTACTTAAATAATAATTATAAAAACACCCAAAAAAAGATGGAAGAGCATGTGTACCTTGATTCCAAGTGTACCTGCAGGATTTAAATATTCTCTAGAGAATATTCCCTCAAAAGAACATGATTCTTTATTTTTTTTATTTTTTTATTTTTATGAGATTAAAGTGGCAAACAAATAATCTGATTTTAGTGATGATTTAGACTAAAAGTTAACTTAAAAGTCTAAACTTGTTTTAAAATATTTTGAGTTATGAACTCGAAAAATATTTTATAAATGATCTTGACCAAAAACTGTTAGTCTCAAAATATAATTGTATTCTCCTAATTAGGAAGAAAAAAATATGTTCAAATCATACATGAAATATATATATAAAAAATAATATAATTATAATATATATATATATATATATATATATCAAATCGCCGAACAGTGAACAAAGTGAGGAGAAGTGCATCAAATACTTTGGCACAAATTATAAAATGACCCCCAACGGTTTTGAAAAGTTATACACGACGACTGAGGACTTTTTGCAATTCAGAATTTTCTAAATTCAATCACATGTTTTTTTTTCCCCTCTCCTTTTGTTCTTCCAAAAGTTGTCTGTTCCTCACAAACACATCCTCTATTTATAGGTGTGAAAGAGAATCAATCAGGATCTAAAATTAATTATAATTGAAAGGGAGAATTCATAAAATCACCTAATCAGTCTGAAAACTACAAAGCTGGATCAAGGGAGATCTAACCTTGGAGTTCACAGTTGAAGGGCAGTCTCCGGTAGTCGTTGGTCGTCGGATCCTGCCGATGGAGGAAGCGCAGGGGGCTCCCTGCGATCCTGGTCCATCCCCCGTGAGGAACTTGATACCTGCAAGAAGGATTCACAGGGGGAGGCCCCTGTGAATCCACTCCGAAGCTCAAGTTAGAGAAGAAGTGGGAGATGGGAGTAAGAATTCTGGAGAGATTCATTACTTACCTTGTTTAAGGTGTATGAGTGTGTATATGTAGAAAGAGAAGGTACAGTGTGGTAGGTGGTTGATGTAGACCTGTGCCTGTAAAGTCAGGCCAGTATCCCCAGGTCTGGGGGATTGTGTCCAAGAAGATCTGAGAAGATCTGTATGGTGGGCCCGTGACAGCTAAGAGGTGGGAGGGGACCCTGCCAGTCTGCTCCTGGTGTCGGGTCTGAGCGGGAGGGGACCCTGGGAAAAAGGGTGTATATCACTAGTTCCTCCAAAAGGTCCGAGGAACGTGGGAGGGGACCCTGCCAATCCGCTCTTGGCGTCGGGTCTGAGTGGGAGGGGACCCTGGGGGAAAAAGGGTGTATATCACTAGTCCCTCCAAAAGGTCCGAGGGAAGTGTCCCTGTCGCCGGCGTCCGAGGGGGGTGATCCCGTTGGCGAGGGGTAAATCCGGCTGTGCTCTCCGAGGGGTGTATATCACTAGTTCCTCCGAAAGGTCCGAGGGGGTGTCCGCGCCATCGGCTTCCGAGGGGTGATTCCGAGGAGGGTATATCACAGTCATAATTAAAAATTCATCTAAAATTCGGAATTGATTAAGATCAAATCCAGAATTTAATGTGATGAAAATCGATCTCCAAAATAATTTTCTTTTCTCTCTTTTTCCCCAAATTGAAGAGACGAAATTCACTTGATGATGATTGGAAATTTCATTTTTTTAAATTGATGTAAATCTTTCAAATTAATGATCCCAATTTAAAATTAAATGAGAGAATATAAAGTTTTAGGAAAGAGTAGACCCAATCATGCATTAAACATGATGAAATTCGCATCTCAAATAATTGCCTTTTTCCTCTTGCTGGCGCCTGTGTGAATTTGTTGATGAATAGTCATTCTGAATCTCCCTCAAATATTAAATCATGCCAAGTCATATGAGAGAACGTGCTTAGTCCATTCGGCCGAAAGTTTGGATATAATGAGGATGGGTTATGGTTCGACCCATTAGCTTGCCATTTTGTTCTCCTTTTTTTTTCTTTTATTCTTTTTTTATTATTTTATTATATTTTATTTGTTTGAAGGCTTTATTCATGTTTTATTTTTTATTTTTGCCCTTTTCTTGGGATTTTTCTTGATTTAATTTTAGGACTCTGTAAACCCAAAATTCCAAATTTATTTTTAATGTTCAAAAGGTTTATTTATTTAAAAGTGACCCAAAAATTTTATTTATTTAAAAAAAAGCCCGAACAAAATCGACTATTCACTTCTCCCGTTTCAAGTTCGATTGCAAATAATTCAGAGCTACGAGTTAACAACTTCTTTGAACTTGAAATGAGACACAAGAAAAATATGACCAATTTTAATAGTTTGCGACTAAAATGAAACATGTTGCTCACATTTAGGACCAATTTGAACATTTTGAAACATAAAGGTCCAAAATGAATATTAACACATACATTTAGGATCAAAATGACTCTTTAACCTTTGGCAAAATAAAAAGGACTCTTTAACCTCAAATATTTTAGGGTACTGTTTTAATCCTTCATGGAGATCAATTCAATTATTGAAGAAACAAAACAAACCGTATAATCTAGGGTTCACAAAATTAGATCGGATGAGCTGAACTGGAAACTAATTAGTGGTCCAGTTCAAGTCACCTATAAAACCCCCATGTTCAAGAATCGTGAAAACCAGTCAAAACAAGGCCAAAATTGGTGGTGAATCGGTTGAACCAGCTTATTTGAATTTTTGCTTAATATTTTTGGTTTTCTTTTCTCCTTTTTGATTTTTTTTGGCTTTTTTACACTTATGGTCTAATATCGGAGAATGTTGATTATGAACCCAAATTTAATAAAGAAAGTTATGATATATAAACTGTCACTTGATGACATTAATATTGATAATATTATGAATATTAACTGTATTTATATTAATTCATGTTAGTTTATGAGACTTGTATTATTATGTTATTGTTGTAATTATATTTTGTAACTTAATTATAACTATTTGAATTAGAACTTTTTCATAATTAGACTTTTTTTATTATTTTTAGTTTATTTATTTGTCACCGGTTCGACCCTGGTTGGACTTAGATTAAACCATTGAACCTTGAACTACTACCTCAATCGATTCAATATCCGATCCAATTTTTAAAACTTTGATATAATCATAACTCATCCAATAGAGAAATAATTAATCACATACTTTTCTCCAATCTTTTTTCACTAAGTGACAAAAAATCAGAGAGAAAGATAGGAGAAACTCGAATGTAGGAGCATTTGAGTTTCCCCCATTACAAATCCTTTTAAACAAAAAAAAATTAAAGAAAAAAAGAACTAACAATTTGAAAAGAGAAGAGATACAAAAAGTGGCTAGAACTACCCAATATAAAGAGCCAAAACCATAATAACAAAAGGCACAATTTGGTTGTCAAACTTGACATAAAACTAATCCTACTAACTCAAATTTAATAAAACATGACCATCTTGGAAGTTTTCCAATGTGAGTTCTACAAGGTTCCACTATATACGGTGAGAGATAATCAGGAAACTAACATAAGCTTGGGGACACACAATGAGAAAAGTCAGATTTTGGGTGTCTAGGTGTCAACCTTTAAATATCTCTCCGTCGATAGTCAACGACTAATCCTTAGCCTTCATTATTTTTATTTTGTCTCTTCTTGAAATTATAATATATTATATGTGACATCCCAGCTTCTAGCGTCAAATATACTCGATATGCAGCTGATGCGGACACCCGTCGTAAGGTGTCAAACGAATCAAATTAATAATACTTGAGCCTCGCAAGTATTACTATAGTTATTAGAATATAGTATAGATGTTAACCCAAGGTCGAATCTCTCGTGGAACTTCGTGGTAAAAGATAACTATTATTTATATGAATATCTATGAACTTAAGTGAGGCTATTAAGATAGTTATAAGAACAATTAATATAAAAGATGAACAAACAATAATATAAAGATATCCTAGAGAATAATCATGAATTCCACCATCCTAGTTCATAAAGATACAGGATTGAAGTATCACTTTAATTATGTCACAAACCATATTCAAAGGTATTATCGAAACTTCAAATATAACTAAGAACAATGGTGAAAGATATAAGATTAGGATTGATCACTCAACCAAAACTGGGGGATATGAGCGTTTGTCAAGGCTCTTCAAGGTAATCTCTATTATCGCAGTATCAAAACAATGAACAAATATAAACAATTAATAATAATCTTAATTATTCTTTCTAGATAGATAGAACACTATTTAGTAAACAAACCATGTAAATAACATGTTTAAAGAGCAACCTTTATTAATCGTAAAAGAGATAGACTTCAGGAATACCAAGTTTTATCCCTAATAAAGTACTGATTTAGCAATCTGATAATTGTAACTTAAAATAAATACCTAAATCTAAGAACAATTAGCGAACATAATTAAACTACAACTCCCTGGATTATGAAGAACTCCGGCTTCCTTCAGATTCTCCTCTAGGATAAAGAACGTTTAGGCTCTCATCATAGGACACCTATTAATAGGTACTCTACTCTATTCTATTCTGCCTCCAGTTGAGGTGCTGGAGCGTTTCTGATCTAATTGAGATGTGGAATGTCGAGCACTATTTATAGGCGTGAGAATATACTTGAGGCGCAAGTCAAGGAACAGATTTGCACTTGGGCCATTGGATGGGCCGGCGGCTCAGACTCGCGGCACAACGAAATATCCAGAATATCTTCGTTGTATCTTGAAATCTTGAATCCTAGCCGTCCAAATCAGATCTTTTATCTTTTAACTTGCGTGTGCCGTGGGACTCTTCACTTGGGCCGTCGGCTCAAGTAACGACTCATCCTATTTTTACGCTGAAGGTTACTTGTTGATATCATACTCTTCTCAGGGTCTTGTGCCGCGAGAATTCCTATTTTGGGCCGGCGGCCAACACGGCGGCAGAATAGTATCTTGTGTAATTTGATATCTTCTCGTTGATTCTTAGATGATTGCCTTTGGTTAGACCCTGTTTGGATATCTGAAACACTAAAAACCCATTAAATAGCACTTATTTATAAAATGCAATAAATAAACGCTAATTAACCTATTTTATCCACTTTATTATGCCATACCTTGGTGCAGCCCTCAACATATTAATTGGTCTGATTATAATATATTATTAGTTTAGACATATTAAAAGAAGACCAAATAACTTGTTCGTAATTGGGCTGATCATCAGCGGAAGAAAAATGGTTTTGAAAAGAAGATAGGCTTAGACCATTCAAAATAGGGTAATTTTCTTTTTCTTTTATTTACTTGGTTGACTCGAAATCACGTGCCTAAGCTGGTTGCCACTTGCTAACATACGTAACATACATTTATAACTTAGATATATAGCTAATCATACAATTAGAGTATACTAACATGCGATCATCATAAATATATCTATAAGTAGATGTCATACAAGTTAATAGTCTTGACCAAACCGATCTGAGTCATGGCACATATACTATCATAACAGTCATAAAACATAAAGCTACACAGTCTGAGTTCTCTACCATGCCTGTGCATATACATTTATACATAATCATATATTAGCTGGCCTAAGGGCTTTGCCTTGACATATTACAACTACCAGTAAAACCTTAGGCAGATAAACATCTAACTATGCTATGTGGAATGACGAGTAGAACGAGTACGAGTAGGAACGACTTTAGGTGGAGTTGGGGACTTATCAGGGGCAGGTGAAGGAGAACGATGGCCCTTAAAAGGAACGCCCAACTCTGATGCGGGAACTAACTTCAGGTCGCTTGTGACCCTTAGCATCCCCAGCGGAGGCACAAAGACATCCTCGACGGTGACCGTTAACAGGAACTTCAGGACCGACATCAAAATTGTTGAAGGAGTGAGAATTCGAGAATTCTCAATAGGAAACTAAACTCTACTTATGCATCGGATCCTTAATCGTGCATAACCACTCATAAACAATTTCCTAATCTAACAGCCAATCCATTTCACAGTCATACATTATCATATCATATCATCATAAACATCATCATCATCATCATCAGTACTATTCATAACAACATTCTCATACATCATTATAATCATAATCATAATCATCATCATATCATCATCATACTGATTAACATATTCATCATCATAATCATCATCATTTTCATTATCATATTCATCATCATAATAATCATCATCATATTGACATACATTGTCATACTTGAATATAACAGGTAAGTCAGACATACTTACGAGCCCATCCATGCAAATGCAAATGATATATGACTTCTTTCTTTCTTTCATTTCTTTACTTTCATTCTTTTCCATCATCCTTTCGTCATCATTTGCTGGTCACAACGGACACAACAGTTGACCTTCTCGAGTGTCCCTCGGTGTGTACACAATCCGTAGCCCATACCGTGTCCGAGATATGTATTCATTGATGGATATTGTGCCCTAGGGCCAATCATTTTATATGTATGAACATACAGTTTGACTGATTTATGGATGATAAATTATGTCGTTATCATATTATTAGCCTGTCTACTGTGATAACAATCCTTGATTAATTATGTGATAATTATTCTAAACTGTCCCTGGTCGATTATTCACGTGGGAACGTGAATGAACTAAGACCAGCATGACTTCGGTGTATGGAGATACACGCATGTGATGCTTCTCGAGAGTCATGGTGCAATTATGTAAAGGGTTACAAGTTGCTAGGCCGACCCGGAGAGTCCTGCATGGGTTTAGTCATGAGCTAGCCTCTCCTATACACCTGTCACGATGCCCTTAGACGTGAGGTCTTCATTATTCCGACGTTGTAGATGATGAACTTTGGCCTAGTCCAATGTTGCCCGTAACAGGGTAGCCATACAGGCTAGGTACGGGTTTAGTTGTTTGCTGTGCTGAGGAATGTGGTTGACCAAGAAGGAATTTTGTCCCTCATTAAGATGAGAGATTTTAGACTGGGCCCCTCGATGAGTTTGTCCAAGGAATGTGTGGCCACACAGGGTAATGGAACTAACTCAAGGAATCGAGAAAGTTATGGTTTGGATTATAAGGATAACTTTCCCGTGCCTTATCCATGACCAAACTATCGTGTGACAATAGGGATTACGACAAGGTGGTACTAAGGTTAAGTCGTTAAGGTTAAAACGATAACTCACGTGTTTTGGGTAGTCTTGATGGCTTGCTAGAGTCCGCTCTCGACTTTTGAGTCACAGAGATGGCTTGCTGCCAATTTCACGTGAGGCCTGCTGGGTCACACATGAGCAGGATCAAAATACTGTAATGGGACACGAATTAGGGTTTAATTCGTGAGTCACTTTAGTGACAATTTAAGACATAGTTGAATGTCTTAGGACATGAAGTCTTGTCTTAAATAAAATCTAAATTTTTGATATTTAAATTTGTTAGACAAGTTTAAATATATTAATTGTTAAATAGTTAATTTGATTAATCTATTTATAATTGGATTCTTATTTAAAATATTAGGGAAAAATGAATTTGTTAAGTCTCCTAAGAGTTAGGGGATTATTGATTTATCAAATTCTCTAATATTGGATAATAAGAGGAGGGTGGCGCCTCACTCTTGAAATCAATTAATGGAATATGATTTTGTTAATTTGAATTCAAGATTTAAATTTGAATTCAAGATTTGAATTTAAATTCAAGATTTGAATTTGAATTCAAGATTTGATTTTGAATTCAAGATTCAAATTTGAATTAAGATATTAGGGTAATATTTTAATTCAATTTGTTAAGGATATTAATAAGTTGGTGATAACTTCCTAAGAGTTAGGATTGTTATCTTATTTATTAAATTCCTATAAAAATACAAAAGGGGGGTGGCACATTCTTGGTGGATCAAGTGCAAAATTTGATCTTGCATTTTGAATTTCAAGAATGCACTTTGAATTTTAAATAAATATATTAATGTAATATTTTAATTAAGAATTCAAATCCTTTTGACTCATTCCAACGAATGGGAAGTGGGCATTTTAGGTTTCAAGATATGATCTTGAAATTTAAATTGAGTTTGCCTTTTAATTTTGAATTATAATATTAATGTAATCTTATAATCAAGATTTTGTGATTCCCTAATTTGAGGAGTGAGGACTCTATAAATATACACTAATAGGCGCCTAAAACCCTAGCCCCAATATAGAGTGAAAAGTCGCCTATCTTGAGGAGAAAATAGGGAGAGTTCGACTATCCCTAAACTTAGGGTTTTAGAGGCCATTTATGTGTGAGAAATAGAGAGGGGCGAAAATCCCTAGAGTTAGTGACCAAGAAGTTTGTTCTTGGTAGTGCGCCATTAATTCTTGGATATTTCAAGAAGAGTTCTTGAAATTCCAAGATTGTAGATTGGTTCTCGTGATCTCTTAGAGAAGAGATTGAAGGTTAGCACCTGAGTATCTGCCAAATTGTTCGTGTGGATCACCGGTAGAGGAAGGACATGAGTCTGTGGACTTCTTGGAGTTGCAAACATTCCAGCATTCGTGATTTAGGTAAACATCTCATCTCACTGGAATAAACACAAGTAGTGGATCCTATGGAGGAGATTATTAGGTTTTGTAATACAAATTTAATTTTACCTTTTTCCGCTGCGCTTGCTCTATAATCTCCAACAGTGGTATCAGAGCCACGCTAACTGTGTGTTTATGCTAGTTTTGTGGATATACATTTTGATGTATGTTTGTGTGTTTACCGATATGCTCGAATTTTGCAATTGTCCACCACACGATTTTAACCTAATCTAAAATGGTGCAAATTTATGTATTTGATACATAAGGTAATCAATTTGATTGATTTAAAAATTTTCTTGAAAAGTTTAGGTCTTGGCTGAAAATTGTAAATTGTGAATTTATAATTTTGGGTCAATAAATTTGACTTCTTGAATATGATTCTTGAAATCTTGAATTGTTGATGCAAGACTTATTTTTCCAAGAAGGCATGTTAAATTGCACAAACCCTAATTGAACACAATTAAAAGTCGTTTTTCTGTGTTGTTGATGCTGTGTGTATATATATATATATATATGAAATCGTTCATGTATGTTTGAATATGGTGTTAGATATGGCTCTAGGTCTTATTATGGTAAATACGGCCTGCATGTCGTCTCCTTAAATTCTGGATGTAAATTTCTTTTCTCACCTCACTCCCCTCATATGTTCAAATGAGGTTTCCCAATGTAATTTTTCCCTTTTCTTTTAAAAAGATTCTCTCATTGGCTTGAGGGAATTTAGGGTAGATGAGCCATATCTAAACACGGTTATTTTATGCATTTTGTATTTGTATGTGATACAAATTGGCGCTAGATGTATGTTTAGGGGTCGCGATTTTAACATGCAAATTTTATATTGTACGCACAACCAGGTATTCGATATGAGCGTAGGATTTTGTATGAGATACAAAATTCGCGCATGTGTTTATATGTATATGATACATGGGGACAAACACTTGGCACACTCGTTTAATTTTAAAATTGGATTTAAAATTGAACCAAAAATGAACCTAAAATTGAACCCTTATAAAATCTTAAGTTTTAATGCCATCAATAAAACACCCTGTTAAAATCTTGATCATTGTGGAGCGGTGATAGCCCAAGCTACACGTATCTACTTATATCTTGCGAAGACACGGGTTAATGGAAGATTAACCGCAATGCCCTATTGAAATCTTGGTTTATTATTGGATGCGGTGATAGCCCAAGCTACACGTGTTTAGTGGGCCTTAATGATATAGGGATGGGCTTTCGCCTCGTTGTTTTGAGTTTGGCCATTCACAAGTTTTATTGTGTGACTTAATGGGGTTATCAAATCGGATTTGGACCTCAAGGCATTAGATGGGATAAACATGTCGTAATAAGTATCATACGATGATACAGTCCCAAAAAGATCTAAGAGTCACATGTGATGTGATTGGTAAAGAGTTACCTACCTAAATAACCTAAGGTTGCATTATCGCCCAAGCGAAGGTAATCTTTGGTGAAATATGGGTCTTAGCCAGTAATAATAATTTTGCTGGGTTTTATAAAATGGTGGACCCTTTTGCTAATTAACTTTCATATCTTAATTGTAGAATCATGGCAAACAATATAAGTTCAGCGTTATCACTGCGATCTATCCTTGAGAAGGATAAGTTAAATGGGGTGAACTTCCTTGACTGGTTTCGTAATTTGAGAATTGTTCTCACCCAAGAAAGGAAGCTTTATGTCCTAGAAAACCCTCCTCCTGAAGAGCCTGCCAACGACGCTCCAAGAGCTCAAAGAACTGCTTATGAGAAGCACTTCAATGACTCTGTGGACGTCGCTTGCCTGATGCTAACTACAATGGTTCCAGAGTTGCAAAAGAACATGGAAATGTTGACGTCTTTTAAGATGGTCACACATCTCAAGGAAATGTTCCAGCAACAGGCTAGGCAAGAGAGGTTTTAGACCACTAAGGCTCTACACTCTTGCAAGATGGCTGAAGGTGCATCCGTTAGTACCCACGTCTTGAAGATGAAGGGGTACGTAGATCACCTTAGTGGGCTGGGATTTCCCATTACTTCAGAGCTTGCGACGGATTTGATCCTGAACTCGCTGCCTAGAAGTTATGACCAGTTTTTCATGAACTTCAATATGAATGGAATGGAGAAATCAATTTCTGAACTGCATGGGATGCTCAAGACTGCTGAGACATCCATTAAAAAGGCGTCTGATGCAATCTTAATTGTTCAGAAAAATAAGGGGAAAGGGAAGGGCAAAAGAAAGACGAAGGGTAAAGCCCCGGTTGGTGAGACCAAGCTAGGGGACAAGCCTAACCCACAACCTGCCAAGAAGGCGAAGCCCTCAAAGGATGCAATCTGTTTTTTCTACCAAAAGCCAGGACATTAGAAGAGAAATTGCAAATTGTATTTGGAAGATCAAAAGAAGAAGAAGAGCGGTGAGGTCTCTACTTCAGTTATCTTTGTTATAGACGTTCACTTGTCTACTTTAACCACTTGGGTATTAGATACAACATGTGGTTCTCACATTTGTACAAAAGTGTAGGGTCTTAGAGACAGTAGAAAGCTGGATAGAAGCGAGGTGGACCTGCGCGTAGGCAATGGAGAAAGAGTTGCTGCTATTGCTATGGGAACATACGAGCTTGTTTTGCCCTCTGGGCTTATTTTTATTTTGGATAATTGTTATTATGTACCTTCATTGAGTTCAAAAATTATTTCCCTTTCTTATTTGGATAAGGAAGGTTTTACATGTGTAAACGACAATGGAAGGTGTTCTATTTATAAAGACAATGTTTTATTTGCTTATGGTGATTTGGAAGATAATCATTACGTCTTAAAATTAGAACGATAACACGATAACAATATCTATAACGTTGATACCAAAAAGATCAAGATTAACGAATCAAATCCTACGTACCTTTGGCATTGTCGTTTAGGCCATATAAATGAGAAACGCCTAGAGAAGCTCCATAAAGATGGACTTCTAAGCTCATTTGATTTTGAATCATATGATGCTTGCGAATGTTGTTTACTTGGTAAAATGACAAAGGCGCCCTTTGATAGAGATTGTGCCCTAGGGTCAATCACCTTCTAGATATGTTGTGAACATATCAATTAATTTATAGAGATAAATTAATGGTTATCACATTATTAGCATGTTTACTGTGATAACAGTCCGTGATTAATTATAAGATAATTAATCTAAAACTGTCCCTGGTCGATCATTCGAGTGGGAACTTGAATTGAACTAAGACCAGCATGACCTCGGTGCATAGGGATGCATGCACTAGATGCTGGTACGAGAGTCATGGTGCAATTACGTAAGGAGTTACGAGTTGCTGGACTGACCCGGAGAATCCTACATGGTTTAAGTCATTAGCTAGTTTCTCCTGGTACACCTGTCACGATGCCCTCAAGACCTGAGGTCTTCATCATTCCGGCGTTGTAGTTGTCAGACTTTGGCTTAGTCTAACGTTGCCCGTAGCAGGGTAGCCATAAGGGCTAAGTACGGGTTTGGTTGATTACCGTGCTGAGGAATATGGTTGACCAAGACGGAATTTTGTCCCTCATGGAGATGGGAGATATTTTACTGGGCCCCTCGATGAGTCTGTCCAAGGAATGTGTGGCCACACTAGAAATTGGGACTTACTCAAGGAATCGAGAAAGTTGGAGGTATGGATTTTGGATGACTTTCCCATGCCTGATCCATTACCGAAATATCGTAGGACAAAAAGGGAATTTGACAAGGTGGTACTGAGGTTAAGTCGTTTCGGCGTTAAACGATAACTCACGTGTTTTGGGTAGTCGTGATGGCTTGCTAGAGTCCGCTCTCGACTTGTAAGTCATAGGGATGACTTGCTGCCAACTTCACGTGGGGCCTGCTGGGTCACACACGAGCAGGATCAAGATGCCACTTCGGGACACGAATTAGGGTTAATTCGTGGGTCACATTGGTGACACCGTTTAAGACATAATTGACTGTCTGGGACAGGAAATATTGTCTTAAATAAATATCTACAGATATATGATATTTAGATTTGTGGGACAAATTTAAATATATATATGGATGATAATTATTAAATAGATAATGTGATTATGCTATTTATAATTATATTCCTATTTATAATATTAGGAATAAATAAATTAGATAAGTTTCCTAAAAGTTAGGAAATTATTGATTTATTAAATTCACTAATATTAGGATAAATGGGGATGAGGTTGGCGCCTCCTATAGGCCTATTTTAATTAATAGAAATGTTTTATTAATTAAAGATATGGCTTGTAGATTTGAAATTCAAATAGATTTGATCTAGATTTCAAATGATTGAATTAAAGATATTAGTGTAATATTTTAATTCAATAATAATATATATATATAGGTAAGTCGAATTTTTGGGTCTATTGGATCTAAATATTAATGTAATATTTTAATTCAATAAAAGGGCCTAAAATTCGAATTTAAGATTGAATTAAGATATTAGGGTAATATCTTAAATCAATATTGTTGGAAAATAACAAATTAGTTATAACTACCTAATTGTTAGGTTTGTTATTTTAGTTTATTAAATTCCAACTAAAAATCCTAGGACTTGGCGCATGGGGGGGAATCTCCTTGGGAAGATTTGATCTTCCAAATTGATTCTCCAAGATTGCATTTGGATCCAAATTATAATATTAAGGTAATATTATAATTAGGAATTCAAGTCCTAAAATCATGATATCTCATGATATAATGATTTAATGATTTGATAATTATTTAATTTTGGGAAACCCTAATTATAATTATCAAAGCCTAAAACCTATATATATGAGAAGAGCTAAAGTCGACTTATGCATGAGTCTCTCATACCTTGGGAATTTCGACTTAGCCACCAAAAGTTCACAAGTCCAAAAGTGTTTTGAGTCTTGGTGAAAGTTTGTGAGAGAAAACACAACCCTAGACTTTCTAGAGAGAGAACGTGGCTCAAACCCTAAAATAGTTTTAGGATTTGTGAGTTGAGTTGTGTGAGAGATCAAGAACATCATTCTTGATCTAAGGCGCCATCTATCTTGGAGTTTGAGAAAAGTTCTTGAATCCAAGAACACCGTAGATAAGGCTCCTGGTTTGCTTGGAGAAGTAAACATGGCTAGCACCTAGGCATCTACCAAACTGTTCGTGTGGATCACCGGTGGAGGGAGCACACTCGGAGTGGACTCCTCAAATTCGTAGACGCAAAGAACAGCCATTGACTTGGGTAAATTCTTGACCTTACACCGATACAGATTCATATAGCGGATCTATTGGGAAAGAAATCGCTGTGTACTTTTATCTTTGGTTTAAAATTTTAATTTTATATCCGTTGTCGCTTCCGCTGTGTGCACCGCGATTTCCCAACACCCTTCACTGGCCACAGTGAGAGAGCACCTGACTTATTGGGAATCATACATAGTGATGTATGTGGACCCATGAGTACTCAAGCTAGGGGTGGTTACTCATACTTCATAACGTTCACTGATGACTTCAGTAGGTATGACTATGTCTACCTAATGAAGCACAAGTCAGAGTCTTTTGAAATGTTCAAAAGATTTCAAAGTGAAGTAGAGAACCAACTTGGCAAGAAAATCAAAGTCCTTCGATCCGATTGAGGAGGCAAGTATTTGAGCCAAGAGTTTATTGATCATCTTAGAAGTTGTGGGATAGTCTCACAACTTACCGCTCCTGGAACTCCACAGTGGAATGGTGTTTCTAAGAGGAGGAATCGGACTTTATTGGATATGGTCCGATCTATGATCTTCCACCATCCTTTTGGGGGCATGCTCTAGAAACTGCTGCGTTCACACTTAACCGTGTTCCGTCTAAGGCAGTTGAGAAGACACTAATGGAGATTGTGCCCTAGGGCCAATCATTTTATAAATATGTTTGGAACATATTAATTAATTTATGGAGATAAATTAATGGTTATCATATTATTAGCATGTTTACTATGATAACAGTCCATGATTAATTATGAGATAATTAATATAAACTGTCCCTGGTCGCTCATTCAAGTGGGAACTTGAAATGAACTAAGACCAGCATGACCTCGGTGCATAGAGATGCATGCAATAGATGCTGGAACGAGAGTCATGGTGCAATTATGTAAGGAGTTACAAATTGCTGGACCGACCTGGTGAGTCCTACATGTGTTTTAGTTATTAGCTAGTCTCTCCTGTACACCTGTCACAATGCCCTTAGACCTGAGGTCTTGATTATTTCGGCGTTGCCGTTGTCAAACTTTGGTTTAGTCTAACGTTGCCCGTAACAGGGCAGCCATAAGGGCTGAGTACGGGTTTGGTTGATTGTCGTGCTGAGGAATGTGGTTGACCAAGATGGAATTTTGTCCCTCATGGAGATGGGAGATATTTAACTGGGCCCCTCGATGAGTCTGTCCAAGGAATGTGTGGCCACACTGGAAAATGGGACTTACTCAAGGAATCGAGAAAGTTGAGGTTTGGATTATGGATGACTTTCCCGTGCCTAATCCATGACCAAAATATCGTAGGATAAAAAGGGATCAAGACAAGGTGGTACTAAGGTTAAGTCGTTTCGGGGATAAACGATAACTCACGTGTTTTGGGTAGTCGTGATGGCTTGCTAGAGTCCGCTCTCGACTTGTGAGTCATGGGGATGGCTTGCTGCCAACATCACGTGGGGCCTGCTGGGTCACACACGAGCAGGAACCAGATGCCAAGCTGGGACACGAATTAGGGTTAATTCGTGGGTCACATTGGTGACACCGTTTAAGACATAATTGATTGTATTGGGACATGAAGTCTTGTCTTAAATAAATATCTACAATATATGATATTTGAATTTGTGAGACAAATTTAAATATATATATATGTTAATTGTTAAATAGATAATGGGATTAGTCTATTTACAATTATATTCCTATTTGTAATATTCGGGAATAATAAATTGGATAAGGTTCCTAAGAGTTAGGAAATTATTGATTTATTAAATTCACTAATATTAGGAAATTAGGAGGAGGTTGGCGCCTCATTTATATAGAGTATTTTAATTAATAAAAATGTTTTGTTAATTAAAATCATGGCTTAAATTTGAATTCAAAGATTTGATCTAGATTTCAAATGATTGAATTAAAAATATTAAGGTAATATTTTAATTCAAAATTTATAGGGGAATTCGAATTCTAGGTTCAAATTGAATTAAAGATATTAGTGTAATATTTTAATTCAATAATAAACTAGAATTCAAGATTCAAAAAGATTGAGTTAAAGATATTAAGGTAATACTTTAAATCAATATTGTTGGAAAATAACAAATTAGTTATAACTTCCTAAGAGTTAGGATTGTTATTTTAATTTATTAAATTCCAACAAAATTGGAAAGGGGATGGCGCATGGGAGAGGATCTTTTGGGAAGATTTGATCTTCCAATTTGATTCTCCAAGATTGCTTTTTGAATTCAAATTAAAATATTAAGGTAATATTTTAATTAGGAATTCAAGTCATAAGATTATGATATAGAGATCTCATAATTTTATGATTTGATAATCCTATAATTTAGGGATTCCCTAATTATAATTATCAAAGGCCCCAAACCCTATAAATAAGAGAGCCTAAGTCGACTTTAATAGAGAGAGGCCATGCACAAGGGAAAGTCGACTTTAGCCTAGTTCTTCACAAGAGAAGAATTCGATTTTTACTCTTGGTGAGGAGAGAGAAAATGCAACCCTAGTTTTTCTAGAGAGAGAAAGTGGCGAACAACTCTAAAGGAGTTTAGGGTTTGTGTGACAAGGTTGTGTGGGATCAAGAATTGGATTCTTGATCATAGGCACCATATTGTTCTTGGAGAATTCAAGAAGAGTTCTTGAATTAAAGAACAACGTAGATAAAGGTCCCTGATTCACTTGGAGAAGTGAAGGAGGCTAGCACCTAGGCATTTCCAAAACTGTTCGTGTGGATCACCGGCAAAGGAAGGACGCATCACGTGGACTTCTAGGACACGCCCCGTACAACCAAACCGATTGAAACTCGTGAGGTATACCACTATCTAAAAGTTTTAAATTCAGCTAGCGGATCCGTTCGGGAATTCTAGGCCTTGCGCGATTTAAGTTTTAAGTTTTTATTTTATTTTTTTTCTGCTTCCGCTGCATTTAGGCGCCATGAATTCCCAACAGTGGTATCAGAGCCACGCTAGTCTTTGGATTTAAAACTGTTTATGTGTACATATGATGTATGGTATGTGTGTTTACCGCTTTCAATCACAGTTTTAGGTTTTACGAAAATCCACCGAACATTTTCTTTAAAAGTCGATTTAACAATATAAGGTGCAAATTTATGTATATGATACATAAAGAAATCAATTAGATTGATTTAAATAAGTTTCTTGAATTTTAAGGCCAAAAATCGAAAATCCTATATATAATTATAATTAAAAGTGTTTTAATTATAATATTATAAAGGTGGCTGAAAATTTATTAAAATTGTGAATTTTATAAATTTTGGGAATCAATAATTTAAATTCTTGAATGAGATTCTTGAATTTTATAATTATTGATAATAGGCCTAATTTCAAGAAAGGCATGTTAAAATTGCACAGACCCTAAATTGAACACAATTTTAAAAATGGTTTTTAAATATGTGTTGTATGCCGTGTTTGACATAATTGTATGAATTGTTCATATTTGAATTGTGTGGTGTTGGATATGGCTCTAGGAGGTTTATTTCGGTAAATACGGCTTGCGTGTCGTCTCCCTCTACTCTTATGTAAATTTACTTTCAGTGTATACCTCAATGTAACTGAGGTTTATTCACGTGTAATTTTATTTTTCTTTTTAGAAAAGTTCTCTCATTGGCTTGGGAGAATTCTAGGGTAGATGGGCCATATCTAAACACGGTGTATGTTTTATATTTAGTTTGTATGTGATGCGCTAGATGTATGCTTAGGGTGCGAAATTTTTGTTGGGGAATTCATGGGCGCCTAGACGTAGCGGAAGCAAAACAAAAAATAAAAAAACTTTAAACATAAACGCGCAAGGGCCTAGAATTGGCGAACGGATCCGCTAGCTGAATTTAAAACTTTTAGATAGTGGTATACCTCACGAGTTTCAAGCGGCTTAGTTGAACGGGGAGTATCCTAGAAGTCCACGTGACGCGTCCTTCCTCCGCCGGCAATCCACACGAACAGTTTTGGAGATGCCTAGGTGCTAGCCTCCTTCACTTCTCCAAGTGAATCCGGAACCTTTATCTACGGTGTTCTTTAATTCAAGAACTCTTCTTGAATTCTCCAAGAACTATATGGCGCCTTGATCAAGAATCCAATTCTTGATCCCACACAACCTTGTCACACAAAACTAAACTCTTTAGAGTTGTGCGCCACTTTCTCTCTCTAGAAACCAGGGTTGCGATTTTCTCTTTCTCCTCACCCTAGAGCAAAATCGAATTTTTCTCTTGAGAAGAACCAGGCTAAAGTCGATTTTCTAAGTATGCATGAGGCTCTCACCCTTTTGTGATCTCTCTACTGAAAGTCGACTTTTGGCTTCCTTTTATAGGGTTTGGGGACTTTGATAATTATAATTAGGGAATCCCTAAAATATATAATTATCAAATCATAAGATTATGATATCTCCATATCACAATTTCATGACTTGAATTCCAATTTAAAATATTACCATAATATTTAAATTGGATTCAAAATGCAATCTTGGAAGATCAAATCTTCCAAGATCCTCCAAGCCCATGCGCCTCTCCCCTTGTTCTTTTGTTGGAATTTAATAAATTAAAATAACGAACCTAACTCTTAGGAAGTTATAACTAATTAGTTATTTTCCAACAATATTGATTCAAAGAATTACCTTAATATCTTTAAGTCAATCTTTTTGAATCTTGAATTCTAGTTTATTGAATTAAAATATTACACTAATATTTTTAATCCAATTGGACCTAGAATTCGACTTTCCCTATATTTATTGAATTAAAATATTACCTTAATATATTTAATTCAATCATTTGAAATCTAGATCAAATCTTTTTGAATTTCAAATTCAAGCCATGATTTTAATTAATAAAACATTTTTATTAATTAAATCCCTTTGTAAATATGAGGCGCCAACCTCCTCCTATTCATCCCAATATTAGTGAATTTAATAAATCAATAATTTCCTAACTCTTAGGAACATTATCCAATTTATATTTCCCTAACATTATAAATAGGAATATAATTGTAAATATACTAATCCAATTATCTATTCAACAATTATCATATATATATTTAAATTTGTCTCACAAATCTAAATATTATATCTGTAGTTATTTATTTAAGACAAGACTTCATGTCCCAACACAATCAATTATGTCTTAAACGGTGTCACAAACGTGACCCACGAATTAGTCCTAATTCGTGTCCCAGCTTGGCATCTGGTTCCTGCTCGTGTGTGACCCAGCAGGCCCCACGTGAAGTTGGCAGTAAGTCATCTCCATGACTTACAAGTCGAGAGAGGACTCTAGCAAGCCATCATGACTACCCAAAACACGTGAGTTATCGTCTAACCCCAAAACGACTTAACCTTAGTACCACCTTGTGTAGATCCCTTTTTGTCCTACGATATTTTGGTCATGGATTAGGCATGGGAAGGTCATCCAAAATCCAAACCTCAACTTTCTCGATTCCCTGAGTAAGTCCCAATTACCAGTGTGGCCACACATTCCTTGGACAGACTCATCGAGGGGCCCAGTTAAATATCTTCCATCTTTTATGAGGGACAAAATTCCATCTAGGTCAACCACATTCCTCAGCACGACAATCAACCAAACCCTTACTCAGCCCTTATGGCTACCCTGTTACGAGTAACGTTAGACTAAGCCAAAGTTTGACAACTGCAACGCCGGAATAGTCAAGACCTCAGGTCTAAGGGCATCATGACAGGCGTACAAGAGAGACCAGCTAATGACTGAAACCCATGCAGAACTCTCCAGGTCGGTCCAGCAATTTGTAACTCCTTACACAATTGCACCATGACTCTCGTCCTAGCATCTAGTGCATGCATCTCTATGCACCAAGGTCAGGCTGGTCTTAGTTCAGTTCGAGTTCCCACTTGAATGAGCGACCAGGGACAATTTAGATTAATTATCTCATAATCAATCAAGGACTGTTATCATAGTAAACATGCTAATAATATGATAACCATTAATTTATCTCTATAAATTAATTGATATGTTCCAAACATATCTATAAGATGATTGGCCCTAGGGCATAATCTCCATCAAACTCCCACTTGCACTAGGTACAATCATTAATCAAACTGTTCCTACTCCTAGGAACATCCATTAATGTGTCTAATTCCCACTTGACGTTACATGATGCTCATGTAAAACCTGTGCTGGGGTTTCACAAGAGGACTGGCAAAATATCCTCGACTGCTACTTTTTCATATCTTAGTATCACCGTCTCTAGGTGACTATATCTGAGTACATCACTGTTGGAATGTCAGTGGGGAACCCCTTCCCGCTGAGGCGTCTTCCTGTCTCTCCAGGGTGACTATTAAGCATACTTCAGACAATAGTTTTTACAGTCTACGTCTCCACGTGACTAACCCATTCTTGTAGAATCAGTAATCGTGTTCCGCTTGGAACCATTCCAACTTACGATGTCTACTGTTCAGGGAATACATATTTCATTACTGTGATCAATCTTGGTTGTTTTGAATAATGGGCTTCTGTGTAACCACTTACACATTAATTCTACCATAGACCAAGAATTTGCCCTTAGTGCTTCTCAAGTACTTTGGGACCTTAATGATAGCTTTCCAGTGAACCTCAACAGGGTCACAGCTTATCAAATTTAGGGCAAATGCTATATTGATTCTAGTACAGCATGACGGATCCTATTGCCGAAGCATAAAGGATGCCAATCATGCGTCCTTGCTCATCACGTGTCTCAGGAAACACTGATTCTTGCCGAGGACCAATCCCTGATTCATCGCCATGAATCCCTTCCTGAAATCTCTCATACTGGACCCCTTCAGTATCTTATCCAAGAATGTACTCTTGACTCAATTTAAGAACCTCCCCGAGAACTATCTCCATAGATCTCAGCTTCTTTTATATCCTTCATTGAAAGTGATTTATCTATCTAAGATTCACAATCTTCAAGATAGTAATACGACTTCCAACTAGCCATATGTGCATGACATACAGCACCAAGAATGCAATCGTGCTCCCACTAACCTTCTTGTAAACACAGGTGTTGGGAATCCTAGGCGCCTAAGGCAGCGGAAGCAAAAATAAAATAAAATAAAA
This sequence comes from Chamaecrista fasciculata, assembly GCA_003254925.1. Taxonomy (NCBI): domain Eukaryota; kingdom Viridiplantae; phylum Streptophyta; class Magnoliopsida; order Fabales; family Fabaceae; genus Chamaecrista; species Chamaecrista fasciculata. Next base: position 97,263 of record QANZ01054508.1, on the reverse strand, counting down.
ACGCCTAGGTCCTATGATTCCCGAACGGATCCGCTAGTAGAATTTAAAACTTTGGTTAGTGTTATACCTCAGAGTTTCAAAACACAGGTTGTACGGGGCGAGTTCCACGGATCCACTCCCAGAGTTCTCCCTCTGCCAGTAATCCACACGAACAGTTTCTTTGACCACCGAGGTGCTAGCCTCCAAATTCTTTTCTCAAAAGAATTTCTGGGACCAATCTGCAGACCTCTGAATTTCAAGAACTCCTTCTTGATAATTCAGACTTTAGAGGTGGCGCTAGAAGAATCCCCCCACAAGAACTCCTTCTTGCCTATTCTTCTCTCAAACCCTAATTTTAAGAGCAAAATCAAAATTCTCTAACTCTTAGAGAAAGTCGATTTTCTCTATGTGTGTGCAAAGGATTATTTTATCTCTCTAACTCTTAGGAGGAAAATCAAAACTAGGGTTTCACTAAAAAGTCTATGGGGCAAGTCGACTTGCACCCTATTTATAGGGAAGATATTTGGTGATTTAATAATTCCTAAAATAAAGATATTCTGATAATATAATTATTTTAGGCCTTGAATTTATAATTATAATATTACCTTAATATTATATTTAAATTCAAAATGCAATCTTGGAGAATCAAATTGAGAGATCAAATCTCCCAATGGGACCCACCAAGATGGCGCCATCCTCCTTAAATTATCCTTGGAATTTATTTAATCAAAAACTTCCTTATTTTTGATTCACCAAAGATATTGAGAGATACTCACCAAATCTTTTGAATTTCAAATCTCCATTTGAATTTCAAATATTATTTGAATTAAATAAAACATTTTTATTTAACCCAAATAATTCCCAAGAGGCGCCACCCTCTCCTATTTATTAGGAATTTTATAATTCAATAATTTCCTAACTCTTAGGAACATTATCCAGAATTATTTTCCTAATATTTAAATTGCCTATAATTAATCTCATTAATTATATTCAATTATTAATATTTAAATTTGTCCCACAAATCTAAATATGTCATCTGTAGATTAATTAAGACCAGACCTAATGTCCCAGACATTTCCTCTGTGTCTTAAATCGTGTCACTCGCGTGACCCACGAATTAACCCTAATTCGTGTCCCACTCGAATGGTGATCAGTTCCTGCTCGTGTGTGACCCAGCAGGCCCCACGTGAAGTTGGCAGTAGGGCATCCCCATGACCTACAAGTTGTGAGCGGACTCTAGCAAGCCATCACAACTACCCAAAATCCGTGAGTTATCGTTCGGTAACCGGAAGAACGACTTAACCTCAGTACCTCCGTGTACGTGATCCGATTGTCCTACGATATCTTGGTCATGGACTAGGCACAGGTATGTCATCCATAATCCAAACCTCAACTTTCTCGATTCCTTGAGTAAGTCCCAAATCCCAGCGTGGCCACGCATTTTCCTGGACAGACTCATCGAGGGCGCCAGTTAGATATCTCTCAACTTAATGAGGGACAAAATCCCATTTTGGCCAATCCACATTCCACTGCAGAGCAATCAACCAGCCCCGTACTCAGCCCGTATAACTACCCTGTTACGGGCAGCGTTAGACTAAGCCAAAGACTGACAACTGCAACGCTGGAATAGTCATTGACCTCAGGTCAAAGGCATCGCTACAGGCGTACTAGGAGAGACTAGCTGATGACTAAACCCATGCAGGACTCTCCGGGTCAGTCCAGCAATTCGTAACCACCTTACGTAATTGCACCATGACTCTCGTCCCAGCATCTAGTGCGTGCATCTCATGCACCGAGGTCATGCTGGTCTTAGTTCATTTTTGCTCCCACAAAAATAATCGACCAGGGACAATTTTAGATTAATTATCTCATAATTAATCATGGACGTTATCATAGTAAACATGCGAATGATATGACAACACATTAATTTATCTTCCATAAATTAATAATATGTTCACAACATATTTATCAAATAAAATGATTGGCCCTAGGGCACAATCTCCAACAACAGGACCAATCAAGGTTTTGCATGAAGCCAAACACCTTTGGCGCCTTCATCAACACAATGATAAAAGTTTCTTGATAGGTGGCGGGCTCACCACGCTCCTAGAGAAACACATCCCTGCTCCCAATGACCAAAGATCCCCATCTTTGAAATTGAGAACGTATTCTATCAGAACTTCGTTGTCCTTATGTTTTAGAGAAGCTTCCACAACACCTTGCGGATCTTCTCTAGTTTCCGTCTGCGCCTCTAAAGTGTTTTGTGGATCATGAACTCCTTCAAGATTCATCTTACTCCCACTGTTTCTTTTGGAAACAAGAATCCCCTTCTAAAAGGTATCCATCTCTGACTACAAACACTTTGCTGTCAAGTGGGCAGTAGACTTGATACCCCCTTTCTTAGGGTATCCCACAAACATACACTTGAGGGTTTTAGAGACAGACTGTCGTTAGCCCATTGCTGAACGTAAACTTAATGTCCCCAAATCTGTAACAAGACATCATGAGACTCCTCTCATCCCATATCTCATATGGCGTCTTCTAGACGAAATGGTTAAGTATGAAGTCAGCAGCTTCTAGAGCACACCCCCTTCTAAGGATGGCGGAAGATCTGTCTGAGTCATCCTAGATCGAACCATATCCAATAGGGTTTGATGCCTCTTTTGAAAACGCCATCCACCATGGGGTTTCAGGAAGAGCAAGTTGTGAGACTATCTCACAGCTTCTAGGATGATTTAGCAAAGTTTTGACACAAATCCTTGTCCCTTGATCGAATCGAAGGACCTTGATTTCCTTGTCAAGTTAGTTCCCTACTTCGCTTTGAAATCTTTATTTCAAAAGACTCTGACTTGTGTTTCAAAAGGTAGCCGTAGATCTAGCCTCTTGAAGCAGTCAGTAAGAGTTATTACCTTTAGCTTAGATACTTATGGGTCTACATACATCAACCATGTATGATCCCCAAAAGTCAGACATTCTCTTACTGCGGACAGTAGAGGAACGCCTCTTGTCATCTTTCCATTTTAAACAAGGCTTGCAAGCATCATATGATTCTAAATCATCTGAGCTTTAGAAGTTCATCTTTATGAAGCTTCTCAAGGTGTTTCTTGTTTGTATGGCCTAAACGACAATTGCCAAAAAGTATTTATAGGATTAGATTCGACAATCTTTAATCCTTCCGTATCGATGTTATAAATATTGTTATTGTTCTAGTTTAAGACATAATGATTACCTTTGCATATCATATAAGCAAATAAACATTATTTTATTGAAATAGAAACCACTCTTTAATGTTTACACATATAAAATCTTCCTTATCTTCATAAGGAGAAAACAATGTTTAAACTTTAAAGAATAACAATAAACTTAGCCCGAAAGGGGCAATCCAAGCTCGCATGTTCCTATAGCAGCAACGACAGCAACCTTTGCTCCACTGTCCACATCAAATGTGAGAACCACATGTCGTATCCAATACTTAAGTGGTTTAAGTAGAAAAAAGAACACTTATAGCAAAGAAACCTGAAGTAGAGGGCTTAACGCACTTCTTCTTCTTTTGATCTCCCCAGTAGTATTTTCACTTTCTCATCGCGTGTCCTGACACTTGACAGAAAGAGAAGAATACTTCCTCTGAGGGCTTTGCCTCCTTGGCAGGTTCTTGATGAGGGCCGTCCTCTGGCTTGGTCTCACCATCCAGGTCGGTTCCCTTTCTCTTTCTTTCGCCCTTTGTTTTGCTTTCCTTTTTCTGATTCATGGACGCCTCAACCGACTTGAGTATCCCATGTAGCTCAGAAACTGATTTCTCTGTTCCTCTCTTGTAAAAGCTGTTGGGAATGCTAGGCGCCTAAGGCAGCGGAAGCAAAAATAAAATAATAAAAAACGCCTAGGTCCTATGATTCCCGAACGGATACGCTAGCAGAATTTAAAACTTTTGGTTAGTGTTATACCTCACGAGTTTCAATCTGATGGTTGAACGGGGCGAGTTCCACGGAGTCCACTCCCAGAGTTCTCCCTCTGCCAGTAATCCACAAGAACAGTTTCTTTGAACACCGAGGTGCTAGCCTCCAATTCTTTTCTCCAAAAGAATCAGGGACCAATCTACAGACCTCTGACTTCAAGAACTCCTTCTTGAATCAGCAACTAAGGTGGCGCTTAGAAGAATCCCCCCACAAGAACTCCTTCTTGCCTATTCTTCTCTCAAACCCTAATTACAGAGCCAAAGTCGAAATTCACTAACTCTTAGAGAAAGTCGATTTTCTCTGTGTGTGTGCAAAGGAATATTTTCTCTCTCTAACTCTTAGGAGGAAAATCAAATTAGGGTTAGTATGCTATGCATATGGGCAAAGTCAACTTGCCCCCATTTATAGACAAAAATTTGGTGATTTAATAATTCCTAAAATAAAGATATTCTGATAATATAATTATTTTAAGACTTGATTTTATAATTATAATATTACCTTAATATTATATTTAAATTCAAATTGCAATCTTGGAGAATCAAATTGAGAGATCAAATCTCCCAATGGGACCCACCAAGATGGCGCCATCTCCCTCTCTAATTTCCTTGGAATTTTATAAATCAAAAACTTCCTTATTTTTGATTCACCAAAGATTCTGAGATGAGATCTTCACCAAATCTTTTGAATTCAAATATTTTGAAATCTCCATCAAATCTTTTGAATTCAAATATATTATTTGAATTAATAAAACAATTTTATTTATCCAAATAATCCCTTAGAGGCGCCACCCTCATATTTTATTTAGGAATTTTATAATTCAATAATTTCCTAACTCTTAGGAACATTATCTGAATTATTTTCCTAATATTTAAATTGTCTATAATTAATCTCATTAATTATATAAACAATTATTAATATTTAAATTTGTCCCACAAATCTAAATATGTCATCTGTAGATTAATTAAGACAAGACATAATGTCCCAGACATTTCCTCTGTGTCTTAAATCGTGTCACTCGCGTGACCCACGAATTAACCCTAATTCGTGTCCCTTTCAAATGGTGTTCAGTTCCTGCTCGTGTGTGACCCAGCAGGCCCCACGTGAAGTTGGCAGCAGGCCATCCAAAACACGTGAGTTATCGTTTTTACTAAAACGACTTAACCTCAGTACCTCCGTGTCAGAGATCCGATTGTCCTACGATATCTTGGTCATGGACTAGGCACAGGAAAGTCATCAATAATCCAAACCACAACTTTCTCGATTCCCTGAGTAAGTCCCAATTCTTGAGTGGCCACTCTTTTTCCTGGACAGACTCATCGAGGGCGCCAGTTAGATATCTCTCATCTAATGAGGGACAAAATCCCATTTTGGCCAATCTACATTCCACAGCAATGCAATCAACTAGACCCGTACTTATCCCTTATAACTACCCTGTTACGGGCAGCGTTAGACTAAGCCAAAGACTGACAACTGCAACGCCGGAATAATGATGACCTCAGGTCTAAGGCATCGCTACAAGCGTACTAGGAGAGGCAAGCTGATGACTAAACCCATGCAGGACTCTCCGGGTCAGTCCAGCAACTCGTAACCACCTTACGTAATTGCACCATGACTCTCGTCCCAGCATCTAGTGCGTGCATCTCATGCACCGAGGTCATGCTGGTCTTAGTTCATTTTTGTTCCCACAAAATAATCGACCAGGGACAGATTTAGATTAATTATCTCATAATTAATCATGGACGTTATCATAGTAAACATGCTAATAACATGATAACACATTAATTTATCTTCCATAAATTAATAATATGTTCACAACATATTTACATAAAACGATTGGCCCTAGGGCACAATCTCCAACAGACTCCCACTTGCACTAGGGTACAATCATTAATCTAGCTCTTCCTACTCTAGGTTCACTGATCAATGTGTCTAATCCCCATCGACGATACAATGCATTCATGTATGACCCTTGCAAGAGGTTTAGTCAGAGGATCAGCAACGTTGTCCTCGCCTGCTACCTTGCATATCTTTACATCACCTTTGTCAATCATCTCCCTGACAAGGTGAAAACGTCTGAGTATATGTTTGGTCCTCTGGTGGGACCATGGCTCCTTGGCTTGTGCAATAGCGCCACTATTGTCACATTACAGGGTTACGGGATCAGAAATGGTCGGAACCACCCCAAGCTCGGAGATGAACTTTCTAATCCACACAGCCTCCTTTGCCGCATCCGATGCTGCAATATACTCGGACTCCGTTGTAGAATCTGCAATCGTGCTCTGCTTGGAACTCTTCCAGCTCACGCTGCCACCGTTCAGGAGAAACACATATCCTGACTGCGATTTAAAGCCATCTTGGTCGGTTTGGAAACTAGCATCTGTGTAACCCCTTACACATAGCTCCTCATCAGTTCCACCGTACACCAAGAACTCATCCTTAGTCCTTGTCAAGTACTTAAGGATATTCTTGACAGCGATCCAATGATCCTCACCAGGGTCTTGTTGGAATCGGCTCGTCATACTCAGGGCAAATGACACATCCGGTCGAGTACATAACATGGCATACATGATGGATCCTATGGCCGAGGCATATGGAATTCCACTCATGCGCGCTCAACAAGTGTCTTCGGACACTGTTTCTTACTCACGGTCTGTCCATGATTTATAGGGACGAATCCCTTCTTGGATTCCTGCATATTGAACCTCTTCAATACCTTATCCAAGTATGTACTCTGACTCAATCCGAGAAGCCTCCTAGATCCATCCCTATAGATCTTAATGCCTAGAATATAGGCAACTTCTCCCAAGTCCTTCATTGAGAAAGATTCTCCTAACCAGGATTTTATAATCTCTAAGGTTGGAACGTCGTTTGCAATGAGTAGTATGTCATCGACATACAGTACCAAGAATACTATAGTACTCCCACTAACCTTCTTGTAAACACAAGGTTCGTCAGGGTTTTGCAAGAAGCCAAACTCTTTGACTACTTCGTCAAAACGGTGATTCCAACTCCTGGATGCTTGCTTCAATCCATAAATGGATCTCTGAAGCTTGCACACCATGTCTGGTGCCTCTGGACATACAAACCCCTCAGGCTGTATCATATATACATCCTCGGGCAGCCTTCCGTTAAGGAATGCTATTTTGACATCCATCTGCCAAATCTCATAGTCATAATATGCAGCTATGGCAAGGAGGATCCTAATGGACTTGGCCATTGCGACAGGCGAAAACGTTTCGTCATAGTCTATACCATGACGTTGCGTAAATCCCTTCGCAACTAGCCTGGCCTTGAAGACGTTGACGTTGCCATCCATGTCGTTTTTCTCCTTGAAAACCCACTTACACCCTACGGGTTTTATCCCTTCAGGTGGAGCGACCAAGAAGTATCCACTCCTGACTACAAACACTTTGTTGTCAGCTGGGTAGTAGACATAGTATCCCCTTGTTTCCTTGGGGTATCCTACAAACAGACACTTGAGGGATTTGGGAGATAGTTTATCGTTAGCTTGTTTTTTAACGTAAACTTCACATCCCCAAGCCTTGAGGTAAGACATAATGGGACTCCTCCCATTCCATATCTCATATGGTGTCTTCTCAACAGCCTTAGACGGAACACGGTTTAGTGTGAAAGCGGTAGCTTCTAGAGCGTACCCCCAAAAGGATGGCGGAAGATCGGTTTGACTCATCATAGACCGAACCATATCTAATAGAGTTCGATTCCTCCTCTCAGACACACCATTCCACTGTGGTGTTCCAGGTGGAGTCAGCAGTGAGACTATCCCACAACTACTAAGATGATCAATGAAGTCTTGACTCAAATACTCGCCTCCTCGATCTGATCGTAGGATCTTTATTTTCTTGTCAAGTTGGTTCTCAACTTCATTCTGAAATCTTTTGAACATGTCAAAAGACTCTGACTTATGCTTCATCAGGTAGATATACCCATATCTACTAAAGTCGTCAGTGAACGTAATGAAGTAGGAGTAACCTCCTCTAGCACTGATACTCATGGGTCCACATACATCACTATGTATGATCCCCAACAAGTCAGTTGCCCTTTCACTGCGGCCAGTGAAAGGCGCCTTTGTCATCTTACCAAGTAGACAAGATTCGCAAGCATCATATGATTCAAAATCAAATGAGCTTAGAAGTCCATCTCTATGGAGCTTCTCTAGGCGTTTCTCGTTTATTTGGCCTAAACGACAATGCCAAAGGTATGTAGGATTAGGCTCGCCATTCTTAATCCTTTTCATATCAATGTTATAGATTTCGTTATTATGTCTTTGTTCCAATTTTAAGATATAGTGGTTATCATGCAAATCACCATAAGCATATAACACTTCATTCTTATAAATTGAACATCTACCATTTCCATTCACACAAACAAATCCTTCCTTATCCAAATAAGAAAGTGAAATAATGTTAGAACTAAGAGATGGTACATAATAACAATTGTTCAATGACAAAATAAGCCCAGTGGGCAAAACCAGCTCGAATGTTCCTACAGCAACAGCAGCAACTCTTGCTCCATTGCCCACACGTAGGTCCACCTCGCCTTTGTTCAGCTTTCTACTTCTTCTCAACCCCTGCACATTAGTACATATGTGAGAATCACAAGCGGTATCTAATACCCAAGTAGTAGGAGTAGACAAGTGAACACCTATAACAAAGATACTTGAAGTAGAGGCTTCGCTCTTCTTCTTCTTCTTCAGATCTTCCAAGAACAGCTTACAGTTTCTCTTCCAGTGTCCTGGCTTCTGGCAGAAGAAACAGACTGTATCCTTATTGGGCTTTGCCTTCTTGGCAGGCGGCGGGTTAGGCTTAGCCGCAGGCTTGGCCCACCAACCTCGGCGTGTCCTTTCCTCTTTCCTTTGCCCTTACCCTTTCCCTTGTCCTGAACTTGTAAGACAGTGCTAGGCGCCTTCTTAATAGATGCCTCAGCAGTCTTTAGCATCCCACGCAGTTCAGAAACAGTTTTCTCCATGCCATTCATGTTGAAGTTCAAGACAAACTGGTCATACCTTCTAGGTAGCGAATGCAGGATCAAATCCGTCGCTAGCTCTGGCACAATGGGAAAACCCAGCCTGGCAAGGTGATCTATGTACCCCTGCATCTTCAAGACGTGGGCACTAACAGATTGACCTTCTGCCATCTTGCATGAGTATAGAGCCTTTGCAGTCTCAAATCTCTCTTGCCTTGCCTGTACTTGGAACATTTCCCTGAGATGTGTTATTATCTCATATGCCCCTTTGTTCTCCAAGTTCTTTTGAATCTCGGGAACCATGGTTACCAGCATAAGAAAGGCAACGTCCACAGAGTCACTTTGATGCTTCTCATAAGCATCTCTCTGTGCTCTTGGAGCGTTAGCAGCAGGCTGTTCAGGGATGAGGTTCTCTAGGACATAGAGCTTTCTTTCCTGGGTGAGAACTATTCTCATATTCCGATGCCAGTCAAGAAAGTTAGTCCCAGTCAACTTGTCCTTCTCAAGGACAGATCGCAGTGATAGTGTTTGAACGTTCGTTGCCATTTCTACAATTTATATGAAAAGCTTTAATTAGCAGGAAAAATAAAATTGTATCCACCATTTTATAAAACCCAGTGAAATTTATTATTTGGTGGCTAAGATCCATATTTCACTAAAGTTTACCGTCGCGGAGGCGATCATGCATCCTTTAGTTATTTAGGTAGGTAACTCCTTACCAATCACATCTCATGTGACTCTTAGATCCTTATGGGACTGTATCATCTCATGATACTTATTATGGCATGTTTATCCCATCTAATGCCTTGAGGTCCAAAACCGTTTTGGTAACCCCATTAAGTCACTCGGTAAAACATGTGAATAGCTAAGTTCAAGACAATGAGGCCCAAAAGCCAACCCCCATATCATCAAGGTCCAACTGCAATACGTGTCGCGGAGGCGATCACCGTATTCAAAGAACCAAGATTTCAACAGGCATCGTGTTGAAAATCCCATTCACCCGTGCTTCCTCAAGGTCAAGGTAGATACGTGTCGCGGAGGCGATCACCGCTCTATGATGAACAAGATTTTGGCAGGGCGTTTTAGCGATGGCATTAATTACTTAAATTTTCTAAAAGGGTTTGAATTATTTTAAAAATTAATTAAAATAAGGTTCCGACTTTTAATTTTAAAAACTCCTTATTTTAAAATTAAACGAGTCATGCGACATGTTTATTCCCCCATGTATCTCATACATATAAACATGTGCCCGAATTTTACCCATAAAAGCATATCAAATTCAAATATTAACATTGAGACACACAAAGCAATGCATTATACTCTTATCAAATACCTATAATCAAAATAACACGATGTCGAAAACCTTAAGGGCAGTATTCCCACTCCCGATGACAAAATAGCTCTCATTAAACAGAATGCTATAGAGGTGATCAGTCTCTTTAGCATAATATTTAATCAGAGTTATCCCAATCACAGAAGGGTCACACAGTCCTTATATCAAACTTAAGTGTTCCTTGAATCAAACAGTGCCTAAGTCCATCCACTGCCTAGGTTCAGTGGTGACAAAAGAACACTTTGTTCAAGGTCATTCTACCTATGACTCTATAACCTACAAGGTTGATAAGAAACCAGGCTCTGATACCAACTTTGTCACGACCCCCAATCTGGGAGAGTACGTGACCGGCACAGACATGGACTTATCCCATGCTGCAAGCCTACCCACAGATAATCAATATCAAAAGTATAACATCTACCTGATAGTCCCCAATATATAGGCATACTTAGCAATACATAGACATTCATAATATTATCATTCACATAAATACTTTGTCAATCAATCAATTTAGAGCACCATAACTCAAAGCAAACGTTGTCTCGTAATATTAAATGGAAATGCAATCGTACAAAATAATAATGCACAACCCCGAATCCTCTCCCTAAGTGCTAGTGGAGCTAACAGTCTAGATTTCAATATATCTTTACACAAGACAACATTTTCACATGAACAATGACGTGGCCTCGGAATAGCTCTCTCTCGGAGCGGGGGTTGATACTTGACAGACACCTGTAACTGAAAAATATTAAACGTGGGGTGAGTCGAAACTCAGTGAGCGGCTAACCCATCCCAGTCGTGGTGTAGGGCACCACCACGTAGGGAGAAGGGGTCACCAACCAAATCAACAATCATCAGCAACAAGTAATTTATAATATCATTCGTTTAACCAAAATAATCCAGCTTATTGCAGCAACTAAACCATGTGTCATAACAAGAAAAGAAACTATGGGAAAATGGTAAACTTTGAAAATAATTTAAAATGCAAGAACAATCATGGATTTGAGAAAATCTTGAGATTAAGGGAGTTTAAGGAAACACACTTTGAAAATTCCTTTGAGAAGAGAATAAGTTTCGCCGAGAAAATAACAAAATTTTATATTTTGTTAAAAAGAATTTTAGAATAGAAAACTAATTATAAAGTCTTTTAAAACACCTTTCAAGGATTAAAACTCAGATAAATGTTTCGATCACCCAAAACTCATAAATCATAAGGATTTTACAAATAAATTCTCTAAGACCCTTGAGCGAAAAGAGGGCCCATGAGAGATTTAAATATTAGATAAAGACATCATGAAGATAAAATATAGATCTCTTTCAAATCATACTCTTTGCAATATTAGAAATATAGCATTAAAAAAAACGTTTTAACTAAAAGTAATCAGGTAGAGATATATGCATTCTTGAAGTACCGATCACAATGAAATCATTGTTCGTTCGAAAAGTAGTTTATAAAAACCATGAATGACCAAACAACAATTTCATCAATAACATTATCTACCCGTAAGGTAGTCAGTGACACGATAACAATATAATTGATATCATTCTATCCATCAAAGGTACTGAAATGTTTAATAATGATAATATCAGTTTAAACATCGCAAAATCATCAATTTCTCAACAAGCAATATTCAAATACAATCCATAAGTCAACCAACCATCACATAGGATTCACGAGTAAAGTACAATATCAGTATTTTCATTTTGCCTCCACTCATCAAGAGCGCACAGAACAATATCTCAACCCATGGGGACCGCACACAGCTTATCAACCCGTGGGGACCGCACACAGCTTTTCAACCCATCGGGAGCGCACACAGCATTATCTCAACCCGTGGGGACCGCACACAGCTTTTCAACCCATCGGGAGCACACACAACATTATCTCAACCCGTGGGGACCGCACACAGCTTTTCAACCCATCGGGAGCATTATCTCATTAATTTCACAAACAATCAATGGTAAAGCACACACAACGCAAAACCAATCACAATCACATTCACAAACACAAACACAAACATAAACACAAGCACAATCACAAACACAAGCGCAAGTACAGTTTAGTCAACTCAGAACATACAACACTTTGAGTAAAAATTAAATATTACCATCCACATAAATCTACATTTTAAATGATCAACTAAGATACACATAAAAAAAATTCCATATATTTACATCAAGGCAGCTCAACCAAGAAGCTCATGCATTGGATATCAATCACATAATTTTAACCGCTCATTATCACAAGAAAGAGTCAACACTGTTACCGACCACAGCAGATGAATCTCACACAGTCAGTTTAATTTATTCAATCTTTTGTCTCAACTCATCACCGAGAGTAATTAATCGTATCAACTGTCTCATCCCTTCACAGGAGAGCTTAAGCATACACATATGGTTCCCAATCAAATCATATAATCAATAACATCCCATTTCTAGCACAATTTGTAAAATAATTCAATCAATCCATTCACGCTCAAGGATAGCATATTTATAACACACCAACCCTCAAGGGACAAGGATAAGAAAGCCACTCACCTC
>QANZ01054508.1:41608-53218 GCA_003254925.1 Chamaecrista fasciculata | reverse complement strand
TTTCCTAGAGAGAGAAAGTGGCGCACAATATTAAAGGGTTTAGTTTTGTGTGACAAGGTTGTGTGGGATCAAGAATAAGATTCTTGATCAAGGCGCCATACAGTTCTTGACAATTCAAGAAGAGTTCTTGAATTAGAGAACACCGTAGATACAGGTTCCGGATTCACTTGGAGAAGTGAAGGAGGCTAGCACCTAGGCATCTCCGAAACTGTTCGTGTGGATTACCGGCGGAGGAAGGACGCGTCACGTGGCCTTCTAGGATACGCCCTGTTCAACTAAACCGATTGAAACTCGTGAGGTATACCACTAACCAAAAGTTTTAAATTCAGCTAGCGGATCCGTTCGGGAATTCTAGGACCTAGGCGTTTAAAATTTTAATTTTGTTATTTTTCGCTTCCGCTGCCTCTGGCGCCTTGGGATTCCCAACACTATATTCTAGGAATCAAGATCTATAGAGATAGATTTCGTAGGCTTCTTGGATTGAGTCAGAGCACGTACTTGGATAAGGTACTGAAGAGGTTCAGTATGCTAGATTCCAAGAAGGGATTCATTCCGATGAATCATGGGCTGACCCTAAGCAAGAAACAGTGTCCCAAGACACTTGTTGAGCGAGGTCGCATGAGTGAAATTCTCTATGCCTCGGCCATAGGATCCATCTGTTGGAGATTGTGCCCTAGGGCCAATCATTTTATTTGATAAATATGTTGTGAACATATTATTAATTTATGGAAGATAAATTAATGAGTTGTCATATTATTTGCATGTTTACTATGATAACATCCATGATTAATTATGAGATAATTAATCTAAAATTGTCCCTGGTCGATTATTTTTGTGGGAGCAAAAATGAACTAAGACCAGCATGACCTCGGTGCATGAGATGCACGCACTAGATGCTGGGACGAGAGTCATGGTGCGATTACGTAAGGTGGTTACGAATTGCTGGACTGACCCGGAGAGTCCTGCATGGGTTTAGTCATCAGCTAGTCTCTCCTAGTACGCCTGTAGCGATGCCTTTGACCTGAGGTCAATGACTATTCCAGCGTTGCAGTTGTCAGTCTTTGGCTGAGTCTAAACATGCCCGTAACAGGGCAGTTATACGGACTAAGTACGTGGCTGGTTGATTGCTTTGCAGTGGAATGTGGATTGGCCAAAATGGGATTTTGTCCCTCATTAAGATGAGAGATATCTAACTGGCGCCCTCGATGAGTCTGTCCAGGAAAATGCGTGGCCACGCTGGGATTTGGGACTTACTCAAGGAATCGAGAAAGTTGAGGTTTGGATTATGGATGACATACCTGTGCCTAGTCCATGACCAAGATATCGTAGGACAAACGGATCACGTACACGGAGGTACTGAGGTTAAGTCGTTCTTCCGGTTACCGAACGATAACTCACGGATTTTGGGTAGTTGTGATGGCTTGCTAGAGTCCGCTCACAACTTGTAGGTCATGGGGATGCCCTACTGCCAACTTCACGTGGGGCCTGCTGGGTCACACACGAGCAGGAACTGATCACCATTCGAGTGGGACACGAATTAGGGTTAATTCGTGGGTCACGCGAGTGACACGATTTAAGACACAGAGGAAATGTCTGGGACATTAGGTCTTGTCTTAATTAATCTACAGATGACATATTTAGATTTGTGGGACAAATTTAAATATTAATAATTGAATATAATTAATGAGATTAATTATAGGCAATTTAAATATTAGGAAAATAATTCAGGATAATGTTCCTAAGAGTTAGGAAATTATTGAATTATAAAATTCCTAAATATATGAGAGAGGGTGGCGCCTCTTTGGGAATTATTTGGTTAAATAAAAATGTTTTATTTAATTCAAATAATATTTGAAATTCAAATGGAGATTTGAAATTCAAAAGATTTGGTGAGTATCTCTCAGAATCTTTGGTGAATCAAAAATAAGGAGGTTTTTGATTAAATAAATTCCAAGGATAATTAGAGGGATTAGGCGCCATCATGGTGGGTCCCATTGGGAGATTTGATCTCTCAATTTGATTCTCCAAGATTGCGTTTTGAATTTAAATATAATATTAGAGTAATATTATAATTATAAATTCAAGGCCTAAAATAATTATATTATCAGAATATTTTTATTTTAGGAATTATTAAATCACCAAAATCACTCCCTATTTAAATGGGCAAGTCGACTTCCACCATATGTGTGATACACAAAAACCCTAGTTTATTTTTCCGCCTAAGAGTTAGAGAGAGAAAAATTCCTTTGCACACACTAGAGAGAAAGTCGACTTTCTCTAAGAGTTAGAGAGAGAATTCGACTTTGCTCCAAAATTAGGGTTTTGAGAGAAGAATAGGCAAGAAGGAGTTCTTGTGGGGGGATTCTTCTAGCGCCACCTCCATTGCTGAATATCAAGAAGGAGTTCTTGAAATTCAGAGGTCTGTAGATTGGTCCCGGAAATTCTTTTGAGAAAAGAATTTGGAGGCTAGCACATCGGTGATCAAGGAAACTGTTCGTGTGGATTACTGGCAGAGGCAGAACTCTGGGAGTGGACTCCGTGGAATTCGCCCCGTACAACCATCGATTTGAAACTCTGAGGTATAACACTAACCAAAAGTTTTAAATTCTACTAGCGGATCCGTTCGGGAATCATAGGACCTAGGCGTTATTTTTAATTTTATTTTTGCTTCCGCTGCCTTAGGCGCCTAGGATTCCCAACAGTGGTATCAGAGCCACGCTAGTTCCAGGATTTAAAAACTTATGTTTGTGCATGAGTTGTATGAATTTTTGTGTTTTGTGTTTACCGCTTTCAAACAAATTGGTTTTACAAAGAAATCCACCGATCAGTTTTCTTAAAATCAATCTACAGAAAAATTGTGCAAATTATATGTATGAGATACATATAAGTCGATTGGATCGAAGGAAAAATTTTTCTTGATGTTCTAGGCCAAAATCGAAAATCCTGTATAATTATAATTAAAAGTGTTTTAATTATAATAATTATATAGGTGGCTGAAAATTATTAAAATTTGGAATTTTAAAATTTTTGGGGGTCAATATTTATAAATTCTTGAATGAGATTCATGGTATTTATAATTATTGACAATAGGCCTAATCTCAAGAAAAGGCATGTTAAAATTGCACAGACCTAAATTAAAACACAATTTTAAAAGAGTTTTAATTTGTGTGTTTTGTTACCGTGTTTGACAATAATTATATGAAGTGTTCATATTTGTATTGTGTGGTGTTGGATATGGCTCTAGGAGGTTTATTTCGGTAAATACGGCCTGCGTGTCGTCTCCCTCTACTCTGGATGTAAAATTTAAATTTCTGTTTATACCTCAATGTAACTGGGGTTTATTCACGTGTAATTTTTATTTTTCCTTTTAGAAAGGTTCTCTCATTGGCTTGGGAGAACTCTAGGGTAGATGGGCCATATCTAAACACGGTTTCTTTTATGCATTTAGATGTATGAGATGCGCTAGATGTATGGTTTTAGGGCTGCGATTTTAACATGCTATTTATTTATTTTTGCGCTATTACGTATGCGATACGGGCGTGGGGTTTTGTATGAGATACAAAATCCAGGCACATGTTTGTATGTATGAGATACATGGGGGAGCAAACATGGCGCATGACTCGTTTAATTTTAAAATCAGGGTTTTTTAAAATTAAAAAGTCGGAACCATATTTTAATTAATTTTAAAATAATTCAAACCCTTTTAGTAAATTTAAGTAATTAATGCCATCGCTAAAACGCCCTGCCAAAATCTTGTTCATCGTAGAGCGGTGATCGCCTCCGCGACACGTATCTACCTTGACCTTGAGGAAGCACGGGTGAATGGGATTTTCAACACGATGCCTGTTGAAATCTTGGTACCTTTGAATACGGTGATCGCCTCCGCGACACGTGTTGCAGTTGGGCCTTGATGATATGGGGGTTGGCCTTTTGGGCCTCATTGTTTTGAATTTAGCCATTCACATGTTTTACCGAGTGACTTAATGGGGTTATCAAAACGGTTTTGGACCCCAAGGCATTAGATGGGATAAACATGCCCTATCATGAGATGATAGTAGTCCCATAAAGATCTAAGAGTCACATGAGATGTGATTGGTAAGAGTTACCTACCTAAATAACTAAAGGGTGCATGATCGCCTCCGCGACGGTAAACTTTAGTGAAATATGGATCTTAGCCACCAACTAATAAATTTCACTGGGTTTTATAAAATGGTGGATACACTTTTATTTCCTGCTAATTAAAGCTTTTCATATCTTAATTGTAGAAATGGCAACGAACGTTCAAACACTATCACTGCGATCTGTCCTTGAGAAGGACAAGTTGACTGGGACTAACTTCCTTGACTGGTATCGTAATTTGAGAATAGTTCTCACCCAGGAAAGGAAGCTCTATGTCCTAGAGAACCCCATCCCTGAACAGCCTGCTGCTAACGCTCCAAGAGCTCAGAGAGATGCTTATGAGAAGCATCAAAGTGACTCTGTGGACGTTGCCTGTCTTATGCTGGTAACCATGGTTCCCGAGATCCAAAAGAACTTGGAGAACAAAGGGGCATATGAGATAATAACACATCTCAGGGAAATGTTCCAAGTACAGGCAAGGCAAGAGAGATATGAGACAGCAAAGGCTCTATACTCTTGCAAAATGGCAGAAGGTCAATCTGTTAGTGCCCACGTCTTGAAGATGCAGGGGTACATAGATCACCTTGCCAGGCTGGGTTTTCCCATTGTGCCAGAGCTAGCGACGGATTTGATCCTGCATTCGCTACCTCGCAGTTATGACCAGTTCATACTGAATTTCAACATGAATGGCATGGAGAAAACTATTTCTGAACTGCATGGGATGCTAAAGACTGCTGAGGTGTCCATTAAGAAGGCGCCTAGCACTGTCTTACTAGTTCAGGATAAGGGAAAGGGTAAGGGCAAAGGAAAGAGGAAAGGAGATGCTGAGGTTAGTGGGACTAAGCCTGCAGCAAAACCTAACCCACCGCCTGCCAAGAAGGCAAAGTCCAATAAGGAGACAGTTTGTTTCTTCTGCCAGAAGCCAGGACACTGGAAGAGAAACTGCAAACTGTTCTTGGAAGATCTGAAGAAGAAGAAGAGCGAAGCCTCTACTTCAGGTATCTATGTTATAGGTGTTCACTTGTCTACTCCTACTACTTGGGTATTGGATACCGCTTGTGGTTCTCACATATGTACTAATGTGCAGGGGTTGAGAAGAAGTAGAAAGCTGAACAGGGGCGAGGTGGACCTACGTGTGGGCAATGGAGCAAGAGTTGCTGCTGTTGCTGTAGGAACATTCGAGCTAGTTTTGCCCACTGGGCTTATATTGTTTTTGAACAATTGTTATTATGTACCATCTCTTAGTTCTAACATTATTTCGCTTTCTTATTTGGATAAGGAAGGATTTGTTTGTGTGAATGGGAATGGTAGATGTTCTATTTATAAGAATGAGGTGTTATATGCTTATGGTGATTTGCATGATAACCACTATATCTTAAAATTAGAACAAAGACGTAATAATAACGAAATCTATAACATTGATACGAAAAGGATTAAGACTGGCGAGCCTAATCCTACATACCTTTGGCATTGTCGTTTAGGCCATATAAACGAGAAACGCCTCGAGAAGCTCCATAAGGATGGACTTCTAAGCTCATTTGATTTCGAATCATATGATGCTTGCGAATCTTGTCTACTTGGTAAGATGACAAAGGCGCCATTCACTGGCCGCAGTGAAAGGGCAACTGACTTACTGGGGATCATACATAGTGATGTATGTGGACCCATGAGCATCAGCGCCAGAGGTGGGTACTCCTACTTCATTACGTTTACTGACGACTTCAGTAGATATGGGTATATCTACTTGATGAAGCATAAGTCAGAGTCTTTTGACATGTTCAAAAGATTTCAGAATGAAGTTGAGAACCAGCTTGACAAGAAAATCAAGATCCTACGATCAGATCGAGGAGGCGAGTATTTGAGTCAAGACTTCATTGATCATCTTAGTAGTTGTGGGATAGTCTCACAACTGACTCCACCTGGAACACCACAGTGGAATGGTGTGTCTGAGAGGAGGAATCGAACTCTATTAGATATGGTTCGGTCTATTGATGAGTCAAACCGATCTTCCGCCATCCTTTTGGGGGTACGCTTTAGAAGCTGCTGCTTTCACACTTAACCGTGTTCCGTCTAAGATGTTGAGAAGACACCATATGAGATATGGAATGGGAGGAGTCCCATTATGTCTTACCTCAAGGTTTGGGGATGTGAAGTTTACGTTAAGCAACAAGCTAACGATAAACTGTCTCCCAAACCCCTCAAGTGTCTGTTTGTAGGATACCCTAAGGAAACAAGGGGTTACTATGTCTACTACCCAGCTGACAACAAAGTGTTTGTAGTCAGAAGTGGATACTTCTTGGAGATGGATCTAGTTTCCAAAAGAAACAGTGGGAGTAAGATAGAGCTAGAAGAAATTCAAGCTCCACAAGACACGCCAGAGGCGCAGACGGAAACTGGAGAAGTTCCACAAGAGGTTGTGGAAGCTGCTCCACAAACACAAGGACCACGAAGGTCTAATAGAACACGTTTCCAACCAGAGAGATATTACGGATTTCTCGTGGATGAAAACAAGGATGTGTTGCTCACAGAGCGTGGTGAACCCACCACCTATCAAGAGCCCATCGTAGATCCCAACTCAGAAAAATGGGTTGAAGCCATGAAGGCTGAGATGCAATCCATGTACGACAATAAGGTTTGGACCTTGGTCGCGCCACCTGAAGGGGTAAAACCCGTAGGGTGCAAGTGGGTTTTCAAGGAGAAAACCGATATTGATGGCAACATTACTGTCTTCAAGGCCAGGCTAGTTGCGAAGGGATTCACGCAACGTCATGGTATAGACTATGACGAAACGTTTTCGCCTGTCGCAATGGCCAAGTCCATTAGGAACCTCCTTGCCATAGCTGCATATTATGACTATGAGATATGGCAAATGGATGTCAAAACAGCATTCCTTAATGGAAGGCTGCCCGAGGACGTGTATATGATACAGCCTGAGGGGTTTGTATGTCCAGAGGCTCCAGACATGGTTTGCAAGCTTCAGAGATCCATTTATGGGTTGAAGCAGGCATCTAGGAGTTGGAATCACCGGTTTGACGAAGTAGTCAAAGAGTTTGGCTTCTTGCAGAATCCGGACGAACCTTGCGTTTACAAGAAGGTTAGTGGGAGTACTATCGTATTCTTGGTACTGTATGTCGATGACATACTACTCATTGGAAACGATGTTCCAACCTTAGAGATTATTAAATCTTGGTTAGGAAAATCTTTCTCAATGAAGGACTTGGGAGAAGCTGCCTATATCTTAGGCATTAAGATCTATAGAGATAGATCTAGGAGGCTTCTAAGATTGAGTCAGAGTACATACTTGGATAAGATATTGAAGAGGTTCAATATGCAGGAATCCAAGAAGGGATTCATCCCTATGAATCATGGCTTGACCTTGAGCAAGAAACAGTGTCCGAAGACACTTGTTGAGCGAAGGCGCATGAGTGGAATTCCATATGCCTCGGCCATAGGATCCATCATGTATGCCATGTTATGTACTCGACCGGATGTGTCATTTGCCCTAAGCATGACGAGCCGATTCCAACAAGACCCTGGTGAGGATCATTGGATCGCTGTCAAGAACATCCTTAAGTACTTGAGAAGGACTAAGGATGAATTCTTGGTGTACGGTGGAACTGAAGAAGAGCTATGTGTAAGGGGTTACACAGATGCTAGTTTCCAAACCGACCAAGATGATTTTAAATCGCAGTCAGGATACGTGTTTCTCCTGAACGGTGGCAGCGTGAGCTGGAAGAGTTCCAAGCAAAGCACGATTGCTGATTCTACAACGGAGTCCGAGTATATTGCAGCATCGGATGCGGCAAAGGAGGCTGTGTGGATTAGAAAGTTCATCTCCGAGCTTGGAGTGGTTCCGACCATTTCTGATCCCGTAACCCTGTTTTGTGACAATAGTGGCGCTATTGCACAAGCCAGGGAGCCACGGTCCCACCAGAGGACCAAACATATACTCAGACGTTTTCACCTAGTCAGGGAGATGATTGACAGAGGTGATGTAAAGATATGTAAGGTAGCAGGCGAGGACAACGTTGCTGATCCTCTGACTAAACCTCTTGCAAGGGTCATACATGAACGCCATGTATCGTCGATGGGGATTAGACACATTGATCAGTGAACCTAGAGTAGGAAGAGCTAGATTAATGATTGTACCCTAGTGCAAGTGGGAGTCTGTTGGAGATTGTACCCTATAGGGCCAATCATTTTATTTGATAAATATGTTGTGAACATATTATTAATTTATGGAAGATAAATTAATGAGTTGTCATATTATTTGCATGTTTACTATGATAACATCCGTGATTAATTATAAGATAATTAATCTAAAACTGTCCCTGATCGATTGTTTTCGTGGGAGCGAAAATGAACTAAGATCAGCATGAGCTCGGTGCATAGAGATGCACGCACTAGATGCTTGAACGAGAGTCATGGTGCAATTACGTAAGGGGTTACGAGTTGCTGAACTGACCCGGAGAGTCCTGCATGGGTTTAGTCAGCAGCTTGCCTCTCCTGTACGCCTGTCACGGCGCCTTAGACCTGAGGTCATCATTATTTCGGCGTTGCAGTTTTCAGACTTTGGCTTAGTCTAACGTTGCCCGTAGCAGGGTAGCCATAAGGGCTAAGTACGGGTTTGGTTGATTGCCGTGCTGAGGAATATGGATTGACCAAAATAGGGATTTTGTTCCCCATTAAATTGGGAGATATCTTACTGGCGCGCTCGATGAGTGTGTCCGAGGAAAGAGTGGCCACTCAGTATATTGGGACTTACTCAAGGAGATCGAGAAAGTAAAGGTTTGGATCATGGACGACTAACCTGTGCCTGATCCATGACCAAGATATCGTAGAACAATAGGGTCGGTGTCAAGGAGGTACTAAGGTTAAATCGGTTTTGGTAAAAACGATAACTCACGTGTTTTGGGTAGTCGTGATGGCCTGCTGGGTCACACACGAGCAGGAATAGAACACCAATTGAAGGGACACGAATTAGGGTTAATTCGTGGGCCACTCCGGTGGCACAATTTAAGACACAGAGGAAATGTCTGGGACATTGGGTCTTGTCTTAAATAATCTACAGTTTAAATAATTGTTAAATGATTAATAGGGATTAATCTATTTACAATTATAATATTAGGAATAATAAATCAAATAAGTTTCCTAAAAGTTAGGAGATTATTGATTTATAAAATTCCCAATATTAATATAGAGGGTGGCGCCTCTTTGTAGGTGATTTTAATTAATAGAAATGTTTTATTAATTTAAATCATGAGTTTGAATTTGAATTTGAATTCAAGATTTGAATTAAAGATATTGGGGTAATATTTTAATTCAATAAAGAATTTAAATTCAAAATTCAAAATTTGAATTAAAGATATTATGGTAATATTTTAATTCGAAAAACATTGGGATAAAATAAGTTGGTTATGACTTCCTAAAGGTTAGGAGTTATTTTTGATTTATAAAATTTCATAAAAATAAAAGGAATAAGGCGCCTATCATGGTGGGTCCCATTGGAAGATTTGATCTTCCATTTGATTCTCCAAGATAGCAGTTTGAATTTGAATTAAAATATTATGGTAATATTTTAATTAGATATTCAAGTCTTAAAATATGATATTATTGTAATGTCATGATTTTATAATTATAAAATTACCATAATTTTGGTAATTATATAGCTAAAGTCGCCTAGCCCTTGACATGTGTGTGAAACCCTAATTTTCATTTGGCAATTCGATTTCCTCCTTGTAGAGAGAGAAAA
Source organism: Chamaecrista fasciculata (assembly GCA_003254925.1). Taxonomy (NCBI): domain Eukaryota; kingdom Viridiplantae; phylum Streptophyta; class Magnoliopsida; order Fabales; family Fabaceae; genus Chamaecrista; species Chamaecrista fasciculata. The sequence continues at coordinate 43,347 of QANZ01054508.1, read as the reverse complement.
TTCGCCACCCACCTTCCTAGAGAGAGAAGTCGAATTCTTCTAAGGAGTTAGAGAGAAATTCGAAGTGTGGGATTCTAGGGTTTTTGAGAGAAGAAAACAAAAGGAGTTTTGTTGTTCTCCTCCATTGTTGTGCCACCTTGCTTTAGATTCAAAGAAGGAGTTCTTGAATTCAAACACTGTAGATTCAATTCCCTTGTTTCTTTGGAGAAAGAAACAGAAGGCTAGCACCTTGTGTTCGGAAAACTGTTCGTGTGGATCACCGGTGGAGGAAGGACGTTGCAAACGGACTTCTCTGACTCGCCTAGTTTAACCAGCCGATTGAAAGCTTGAGGTATAACACTTTTCGTATCTGATTTTAAACTCAACTAGAGGATCTCTGGGGGGAAATCTTGGGCAGCGCATAAAAATTTTGTTTATACTTTTGCTTCCGCTGCGTGTTTTGCTCCGGGATTTCCCAACACCTATTGTCCTCGTTCTTGGAGCCTAGTGCTCTAAGAAGCTTTAGCCACTTAAGCTACGTGCTTGATGGATATTGCAGCCCTAATGGAGATCCACAACTACAAGTTTTGTAGTTTCACTATCAGTCAATCCTAAATGCTAACATTAACACAGTTCTCTATGACACAACACACGGTCATTAAAAATTGTAATCAACGCAAGACAAGTATAGATAAAGATAGCCTCTGCATTCGAGAAGTGGGTCAACCACCCTCATCATACAGAGAACTAATATATCTACACCTTTCTATGCATGACTCGTCAATTTTCCCACTACAGTCACATACTATTCAAAATCCCTCTTGGATTCCCACTAGGTAAGCATTCGAGATAGACATCGGAGTCAGCCACGTGCTTGACCACGAACTCCCACTTGATTAAAACGCTTACAACAATTTAAATAGTAGCATACCATTTAAATTTCCCACATGAATAAGAATTTAATTTTGAGGTTATGGATCTACCATAAACTATCCTCAACTCCTACTCGAGTGAAATGCTTAATTTGATTCAAACAGTCGCATACCATTTAAATAATTTCTCCCGTTGTGTATGTGAGTGAGTCAAGCGATAGCCATATGCCTCTTTTTGAATACTTATTTGCCCTAGTTTCTCCCCATATTTTGATTTCTTCGCAAAAACGAGAAAAACGACCTAAAGATCGTAAAAAACGTAGCTCAAACGGAGAAGTTACGTGCGACGAAATATCATACCCAAGAGTTGTTGGAGATTGTGCCCTAGGGCCAATCGTTTTTGTGTTAAATATGTTATGAACATATTATTAATTTATGGAAGATAAATTAATGTGTTGTCATATTATTAGCATGTTTACTATGATGACATCCATGATTAATTATGAGATAATTAATCTAAACTTGTCCCTGGTCGATAATTTTTGTGGGAACAAAAATGAACTAAGACCAACATGACCTCGGTGCATGAGATGCACGCACTAGATGCCTTTGACCTGAGGTCAATGACTATTCCGGCGTTGCAGTTGTCAGTCTTTGGCTTAGTCTAACGCTGCCCGTAACAGGGTAGTTATACGGGCTGAGTACGGGTCTGGTTGATTGCATTGCTGTGGAATGTGGATTGGCCAAAATGGGATTTTGTCCCTCATTAGATGAGAGATATCTAACTGGCGCCCTAAATGAGTCTGTCCAGGAAAAAGGAGTGGCCACTCAAGAATTGGGACTTACTCAGGGAATCGAGAAAGTTGTGGTTTGGATTATGGATGACAT